>UCOH01011836.1:0-102706 GCA_900474275.1 Synergus japonicus | reverse complement strand
AAAAAGAAACCGAAAAAAATAAAACACGCACTATAACTTAAGAACGAACACCACACTGTGAGCCGCCTTGAATAGGCGGCGATCCAACGATGAAAGGATGCCACGAGGAAAAACTGCAATTCCGTTGTCGAGAAACTGAAATAAATAATCGGGAAGAAAAGAAAGACACTGAGGCTAAAGAGAAAAACTATATTTGAAAACACTGAATTGACTAAACTAGTAAAGAAGACTAAAAAAAAAACGAAAATGCGGTAGAGATAAGGAACAATGATGGATTCGATATGACACGCGGATGCTTAATCCTTTTAGTTCGCTCGCTGGGAGACAAGTGCCGGGCACTAGCGGGAAGCTAGCGTCCAAACCGTCGCCATCGCTAGGCGCTCCCTGATTGGTCGGCGAATCGGGACGGAGCTTCGAGCCGGTTCAAACCGGATTCCGTCTAAAAATACCGTTGGCGACGATATTTCAGGGGCGAACTCAATGGTCTGGGAAGTGGCGCATATCAAAGTTAATAGAAGAAGCCTACTCTTAACCATAATAACCCTTACGGGCGGTACTTTAAGTAAAACTACCCTAGATTTATAAATTTTCAATTTGAACCTAGCAAATGCAATTTCCAGGAGCTAATTCCAGTGGTATCACGCAATCGTAACTTAACGTCCCTGGTGCGTGATAATTTAGAATGATCCTAGCCAGAATTCCATTACAACTTTGGGATTCTCGAATAACACGGAAGCAACGATGTCAAATTGGCATTCCAAAGTGTATATGCATTATTCCTACTTTCCGTGTAAATTCCGCACGTGCTACCATTCTCATTATCTACTGCTGATTGATATGATTTATTTGCGGTACAGTTGCGTCCTCTCGTATAAACGTATACAGCCAATTATAAGCATATATTACGATTCACGAGCACTGACACATATGCAAGAACAGGCGATAATAGTCGTTACACGTCCGCTAATTTACACGACAATACGAACACGGACGTGAAGCAAGGAAAATCGAGAAAAATTATATCAGAATAAATCCACATGTATTATAGATAGAGTTTAAGAAAATTTTCTCTCCATTACATTTAATTCAAAGTAAAAAAACCGGATAAAGTCCTAAATATAACGCTCACCACCGATTTAAAAAATGACCATGAAAATTGGCCTATTCAAACAACGTAGCTTTGTATAAAATATAAATTATACAATAACTGAGTTAATTATCTCTGTTAAAAGTGTTAGCAATTTTGTTATGTTTTTTTTTCTACGAATGAGTAAAGTGAATTTGCATGTTCGTGGAATATAGTTATTAAAAAAGTAAATGGAAATCTGTTACGACATTTAAAATTTTTAAATAAGCATCTATTTTCACAGAAAACAGAAAATAGCTGAATTTACCATTTAAAATAGTCAACTTGCTCTCTGAACGTTTTTTTTTTTTAATTTAGTAAGTTTTACTTTTACTATTTAAAATTGGAACTCTTACAATGAAAAAGCAGGATTTGCAATTTTCTTAGCAAAAATTACCATTTGAAATAGTAAAACTTACTAAATTTCAGGAAAAATGCGTCCAGAGCGCAAGTTGACTATTTTAAATAGTAAATTCAGCTATTTTCATTTTTCCGTGTTATTATAGAAATAAGGTTTAGGATAGGTCAAGATCGATCTTCATCGCCAAGTTAAGACTCGGTAGATAACAAATGCTTAATTACATTGTCCAAAAGTATAATTAAAATAAATACTTATTGTGATAATAAAATTGCAAATTTATGTGAGGCAACATTATAAATGCATGTACTGTAACGCGGATTATTCAGACATTGTAAAATTGCAGTATATCATGAAATTCAGTAATAATTTTTTCCGACTTCTAACACGTGTGTATAAAAATTGAGTGCATCAAATATAGTTTGCAGCTTCAAAATGCTTTATGTATCTCTCGCCGCTTATCTACAATATTATGTGCATGTCTCAACTTGTAGCATGTACCGTTCAACTCGAATGATGTAAGACCGATAGATGGTTTAAGTCGATTTTTCTTTGCGTAAGACTGCCAACGTTTCGTCAGCCTTACCTTCGTGGCGTGACTCTATGACTCTATGACTCATTAACTTAAAGAACAGTGCTTCCTTATCGACTTTAAAATTGTACCGTCTCTAACAAAGTTAATCTTACTGCTTACAATCTACAATTATAAATATTCTACACAGATCACACGACTCCGACTTTGTAAAAGGAAGAAACAGTCCAATACACGTGACCATTAAAAAAAGTCGAATAAAATGCTCTTTGTTTCTTGTTAGCTTCTATACTCATTCATTTCGTCAAAATGTTATATAAATTGTATTTTGCAAAGAACGAAATTGTTAAAAAAGTTAGTCTAGTTTTCAAATGCTGCAGTCATGTTGCCTCACATTAATTGCAATTCACCATATTTGCAATAAAAAGTATTGCATTTCTACTTTAAAATACACGGAGACTCAAATTTTGCATATGAAATTTATATTTTAAAACCATTGTAAAATCCCAAACATTTTAACAATCCGTATTTAGCGTAATGTTTCCAATTTAGTTATTTTCGTAATAAAACAAAAGTTCATAACACTTTTATATGAGTAATTTTTGCTACAGAGCTTAGATTTATAGGTTTAATTAAAATTTTATGACCTATAGATCCCCCTCAATTTCATTCAAATTTCAGATTTATCCCATTAATTACATTTTTCATCTATTTTTTGTACATATTTTTTTTAATTAGTAGCAATATGCATAGAAGAATAATAATTGTTCAAATGAGAAGTAAAAATGCTAAAACAATTCGTGAATCATGCGGTTACTAAAAAACAAGTTATGTGCCAGTTAAATTTATTCTCAAGCTCAGCTCGACTTTGCATTTTTTAAATGATGTAATAAATGTAAAAAATTTCGTTTGCTTGAGAAGGTTTGAAATTATAGATATAGATAACGAGTAATGAATCATCACTTCCAATACAAATAAAAGTACATTTTTATGTACGTGCAGAATCAATTGTTTTTATCATTTTTCTTTCGAGACATTTTAATATCAGGATATTTAAGACTGCATGTTCTCCGCATTAAAAAGGACGACTCTACAATTTTTAGTTTTTATATATATATATAAACTTCACGGAAAAAACTGTATGGATGTGACAACCAGATAAATAGTAAAATATGGTACAACTGCAATTTATGGTTTCCACTACCACGATTGTGGTTGCCATACCAACAACTATTATGCAACAACCACAGCCATCTATAGTAACTATTACCAAATAGTTGTCACAACTATTTCATAATAGATGCCACATATTGGGGTTGTTGTCACATAATATTTGTGGTTGTGGCAACCACAATCGTGGTAGTGGAAACTATAAATTGTAGTTGTACCGTATTTTACTATTTCTCTGGTTGTCACATCCATTGTTTTTTCCGTGTTTAAAATTGGAAAATTATCTTAGGAAAAAAACCGGTTTAATTTTTAAAAAAAGTTCTTAAAATTCGACCGCTTTGAGAAAATATTTTTCTATGAAAAATGTTTGTCCAGAAAAATTGCAAAATAATAAAATAAAATCGCACCTTTTAAAAGTCCCAGTTTGAAACTTTTTCAGGAGAAACAGATGGAGTCCTCCTCATATTTTCATGGTATTCTCACTGTCAGAAGAAAGAAGCATTTTATCTATAAAAACAGTGATTCCAATTCATAACATAAAGCAAATTGCAATCTGATGCATCTTACTATTCTTTAGTATACTACTATTCTTTGCTTGACTACTGCTTACTTTACTCTACTTTACTTTTACTTACTATTCTTTACTATACAATACTATTCTTTTAATTCTTCCACTTTTCGTACTTCAAAATACATTTTCAAATTTACAAAATACAAATACATATATTCTTTAGAAATCACTGTTTTTTCAAATGAATACAAATAAAATTGAAATCGGCATAATGACTAAAATATAATGCATTAAAAAGCAATTACATATACGAATTCGATAGCATATCGCGATAATAATTTAAATTATGATTCCAGAATCGAATTACTAAATGAGAGCTTAAATGGTCTAATAATAATAGGCAATTATTTTTAAATATAGATTTGTAATTATACGTAATAATAAAATAAATGAGTGCTATTCGAATTCGTTAAAAAACATAAATTGCATATATTATTATGAGGATCGTCCACACTTTGTGGAGATCGTTTTATAGCCTTAGCAAGGAAGACTGTTTATTAAAAGTTTATGAAAATTTCTATAAAGCAATTCTAACTTACAATATTGCAATTTTTACATAACTTTTCTTAACCGCAATATTCTACCTGCCTAAAAATCGCAAAACTAAATCTTCGCTAGCATAATAATTTCCCCCCTCTCCCCACCCATAAAAACCTATTCTGACGGTATTTTATCCACTCATAGAATGAGTTCGCATTTTCACTGAAAAGAATAATAATTATTAATACATCCTATGCTAGAGGCTCTACAGTATCTTTTTAACTTGAATAGCTTTGATTTAAAGATAATTTTTTATAATGCAAAAAGTCAAGAATAAAATCATTTTATATACATATAAAGCAAATCATTGCATTGAACTTTTAAATAAATAATTTTCCATCTTGTTTGAAATATGTATTAATTAAAGTATTGCAAATTAGTTTC
This sequence comes from Synergus japonicus, assembly GCA_900474275.1. Classification (NCBI taxonomy): domain Eukaryota; kingdom Metazoa; phylum Arthropoda; class Insecta; order Hymenoptera; family Cynipidae; genus Synergus; species Synergus japonicus. Next base: position 98,025 of record UCOH01011836.1, on the reverse strand, counting down.
AAATAATAGAAGCTTTCTTTACATCCAAGGATGCATTTTGAACTCTACTGTACATCCTTTTAAAAAATTAAAACATTTCTCTTGGATGTACTTACTTGCCCATTCAATACACATTTCAAAGATTAAAAACTCAGCTAATATGAAATAGGCATTGCATAAAAACGTAAGAAGACATCAACTGAAACAGTTAAGTTCAGCTAATGGTCATTATGCTATTTCGAAAAAATACAACCCGTTTCCGTGTTGGTTGGAACCTTTCGTTCTGCCAGACATGATTGGAAACAGGAGGAATCAAAAATTGACTTACCTTTACAACTGTCCCACGTCGTAACGACGGCAGCATGATGTCTTCAGGCCGGCCGGCCTCTGGAGACATTTTGCAGAGGCCACTTTTTCTTCGGATTATCTTTTCATCAGATTTCACTTCTGAAAAATTAAAAAATATTAATAAATTGCTAAAAGAATACATTCCTACTTGACCCTAAAACATTTGTTTGTTTAATTATTAAATCGGAAACATTTTTTCCGATTCAATATTTCAGATGGTTTATGATATTTATGGTTTTTGAAGCTTCAATAAATTGTAAATATGTTAAAATTGAACTTGACTTTTTTCAAAAATTAACCTGAAAATCTGGTAATTTTTAAAGCCATCTTCTGCGTTAACCCTGACGATGTTCATTAATTATTTCCGATTTATTAAACCAAAGATATAAAAAGCAAATCTTTCTTTATCAACATTTTCATTAATCAACATCCATAGCCACTAAGTCTTCACTTAATATTTAAAAACCTATGCTTTATTACAAACTCATGAAATTGCTTAAATTAAAAGCTAAGAGTTATATACGTATTTAACTGAATTTGTAAGAGTATTTAGCAAATCTCAAAATGAAATATACACCAGTCAGCACAGGGAAGAATAAACGACCCGCGTACGTGCGAAAATGAAAAACATGGAGATAAGTGAGGAAGGTCGTGGTAAAACGCCGCGCCTTGTCCCAATTTTTCATTTAATTCGTATTCGACTCACAATGATACACTCGGAATTATTCAACACTAATTAGAATTCGAAATTATTATAAACAATTTACGAGAGGCTCAGATTTTCAAAAACATTGTAAATATTGCATAAGAATATCCATAATTGATCGTTTGCATCCAATAAATGACCCAATTAAATATTGAATTACTCGAGTGGAAAAGTAAAAAAATATTATTATTAACCTCCATCGCTGGAAAAAACGTTCCAACTTGCACGTATGCATTAAGAAAATTCTGTGGAATTATAATTATGTATCGTCATACATATATAAGATAAACTTGTTTGTTAGTCTGACAAATAATTACACATTAAACAATTAGGTAGTTGAGGTTTGCAAATGTAATTCGTCGTTTAGATTACTTAAGGGACATACGAAAACATCATAAAAACGATAGGCAGATTTCAAATGCTCCCCTCAACCAGCGCCTTCAGTTCAAATCAAACAAAGTAAGTCTATTGTTAGAAAAAAAGACATTATTTCTTGTTTGCTCTGATAAGGGAATAGCGACTTTTAAAAAGTTTTCTACGACAACAGGTGGAATGATTCACGAGTTAGTTTTTCATCTAAAATTAGAAATAATAAAAGTGAAATTAGACACGACTCACTCCTCACTACAATCTGATTACAATTTTAAGGAGCTGTTGAAATTAGGCAAACACAAACATTTGTTGCGTGAGACTCGTGAGAGTCTTACACTTGTGTGCTAAATTCGTATTTTATCAAATTCTTTATCTGGAATGTTCTATAAGTCATCAGATTAATCCCAAAGAGAATCAAAAAATATTATGCCAGTCTGGAGCAATGATTACTTAAAAAACATTTTCATTGATAAGATGAGGTATTCGTTACTCACGTTTGGTTTTATTATTTATTACTAGACATTGCTTATTTTTACAACGAGAGGCTAAAACCAAATGCAGAAGTAAGAATTTTTCTAAGAAGCTGCAGCAATGAAATTAGGAGGAAATTAAAGAAAGTTTCAAGATACTTTATGTAATTTGAAAATTACATTTTGAAAGGACGAATATAGAATGCTCAAACCACAATTATTTAATAAATAAAGTATTTTACATTAATTCAATCTATTCCAGTGGATTTAATTAAAACACAATTTCTCTAAAGAGGAAAATATTCATTGAAACCTTCGCAACAGAACTCCACAATGATTTGTTTAAATCAACTGATTATCAAGATTGACTAGTTCCTTTTATTTCCAACTTTACTAGTTATTCAGTCAATCCCTACTGCTTTGATTAAATAGAATATTGTATGTATGAGCAAACGTCCAAGTCTAAGAACTTTTTACTCTTCGTCTGGGATCCAGCTGCAGAGATCCAATATTCCAATCTTTTATCAGCGATGAGATAGGAAATGTCGAATATGCTTTCATCGATAAAATCGCCGACCAATCGCCGAGTGCGAGAGGTAGAGATATGAATTATGTATGGTAAAGCGAACAGAGTTTTCAGATTTTCTTTTCGTTTTATTGGAAAAAGCATCGTATTCCCATCCTGGGCTAATATTGTTTTTATATTCAAAAAGTATATATCGAAAACGTAACACTCTTGAGCAGTAATCGCCAGACAAAGAGGTTCAAGCTTCACTATATGCAAAATGGAATTACATATTCTCTTTTTAATTTACGTACATAGTTTTATAGGGGGTTACCATCCGTCTTGGTTTTCCGGGACATGTCCTGTTTTTTTGAAGTTTGTCCTGGTGTCCTGGTTTTTTCTTGAAAATAGGCAAAATGTCCTGGTTTTTTACGAAATCAACATTTTTGAGAACAAATATTTTATATTTTTATACAATATTTGTTGTATCTCTCGCGCAGTACCGTATAGCATGACTGTAATTGCAATAAAGTATGACAGTATTATGAACTGCCTCTTCCTTTCTGCTTTGAAACCCTACGATTTTTCGCCTTCATGACTTTTTTTTTTAGAGGTCTTAAAGAAATGTTGCTAGCGTCCTGTTTTTTACGCGACCGAGATGGTAACCCTAAGTTTTAAGGACTTAGTAGCTTTAAACATTTCATAACCTCATTTTTTTGTGTAAAATTATTATTCTCGTCTTTTAATTAAATATAGTTAAATGTATAGAATCCCTGATCAGAACATCCGGTTCAGAAATTGAAATACTGTATTAGAGTCCCGAAATATGGTTTAGAATTGTTAGAAAACGAATTTACGATTTCACATGATTTTTTTGATTCAATACCTGCGTCAATACCATTCGATCGCCTATCAATATTCACTCTCAAAACTCAGTTTTCGAGAATGTACATTTCTAATTAAACTTTACTAATTTATTTGCTGAAAATTTACTTTTTTTTACTCTTTTATGCCTCAATAATCTCAAAATAACAATAATACTGAACAATGAGAACACTACCCAAGTTGGCGTCCTTTTTGCATAATTACGGCCGCCATCTTGGATTTTGCAAGATTTTCACAGACGCCTAACAGAAACTTATTACTTACTATGGTCATTAAATCATAAATAAGATTCTAGAAACGATGAGAGACAGCCAGATACTTACAAGCACTTAAAAGAGTGTGGGTTGATGTAATTATAGCCTTGAAGCAATGTCCTGACCATGGAAAATGTATCACCTCATTCTTCCATCAAGGTGCACTAAAGACAATTATCCATACTTTTGGCATTTTCCTCCTTCCTCCCAACAATCATTTTCCAACAATGCCATCGTCTTCCATCGTATCAATGCATTTAAGTAGCCGGAATTTTCATTTTTAATCACTTCCAAGGTCTTCAGAAAAGTTCTTTTTGCAACTTATTTTCCACTCGCGCACTTTGCCCAATGGCCAAATCCACATTATTACCCATTTATGACTGTCAATTCTATCTTAACTTGCCATAATTAGACGATAATAATGAAAAAAACAAACAATATTAGGCCACACGATCGGCACATTCACAACTTCGCGCTGCTGCGCGCTTTGGTAGCAATTGACGCACTAAATCATCAAAATGGCGTCACCTGCCGTTGAGCGTTGGAAACAAGAAAATTTCTACGTTCGATTTGTGCGGGTAAAAGATTCAAATTTGAATACATTTAATAGATTTTTTGATTTATTATTTATGATAATGGAAAAGAATATAAGATTTATTATTTTGAAATACTTTTATATTGTGTAGATTAATAAAATTAAAAATATCGACACTTTTTATTACAATTTCTTTTCAAAAATAAATATAGATGTCAGTAAATGTGAAGGACTAATATCGAAATCGAATAATATCGATCCACTCGACTTTTTTAAAATGGCCGCGCCCAGCTGAATGACGTGTAGTTTACTTTTGCAACTTCGAAACTAATAAATGACATGGAATACTTTAAAAGTAGCCTGAAATCGGTCCTCGGGGCTCCTCCACCAGGAAATGAGCCATCCGGAGCCGATACGGTATGTAAACGAATTTTTTTACAGTACTTGCAAAAAGAGTCTGCTAGGGCTTGACACTTGAACTGTCAAAATATCATGCTTTTTTTCAGCTCTGACACTGTTTAGAATTCTAACAGATTGTAATCACATGTTATAAAATCAAAAATAAATTTTGAATGTGAAATTATTAAAAATGGAGAAATATTGGTATATTTAAAGATGCGATCATTTTTTCTTTAGGTTATCTTTCCCTTTCCCTAATTTGCGAAATCGATTTAAATATAGTTTAATTCAATAAGAAAACATATTTTCATATTTATGTTAATCCCCTATCTCGAAAATTAGTTCATTTTTAACTACAAAATTAACGTATTTGTATATTTTTATCAATTTTATATTGGAAAAAGTTTTGAATTTTGTCAGGTAGAATGTTTTCAAAATATTAACAATTTATAAATTATTTTGACAATTTTTTACGTAGATTTTGCCATTGTAAATTTTTTAATTTGAATAGCATTAAAATTGACCTGCAATATTGAATCCAATCTTATGTATGAGCCCTGATTAAGTTTTGAGGAAGATATAAGAATTTATTTTTACATTTGTTTTAGGTGGAAAGATTGGTGGATCGACTCCAATCTTCCACTTTGCTTGATGACAGAAGGGATGCTTGTCGAGGCCTAAAGGGCCTTTCTCGAACTTATCGCGTGGAAGTAGGTGCACAAGGAATGGATGCAATCAGACAAGTTTTGGAAATGGATAAAACAGATTGCGAAATTACTGGTCTTGCTCTCGAAACCCTCTGCAATATAACTCACCCGGATACTTTTGATGAGGAAGGTAAAAGAAAGAGTATTTTAAATTTAAATCCCTCAAAGATTTATCAAATAAAAAAGTGTTTTTAAAATAAAAATAAAATGAAATATATTTATTTCTTAGTTGATAAACATGGGCCAAATAACAAGATCGGAGAACAATTCACAGAAATTTTTATTAAACAACAAGATAGTGTGGGTCTAATCTTGAGCTTTTTAGAAGAATTCGATTTCAAAGTTAGATACCCAGCCTTGAAATTATTGACCAATTTACTTGTGAACAAGCCAAAAGATATACAGGAAATCATTTTGGTCAGTCCTATGGGGGTTTCTAAGTTAATGGATTTGCTCGCTGATAATCGAGAAGTTATCAGAAATGATGTGAGTACAAAGATGTTTCTTACAAAAATGTTAATAGATTTAATTAAATAAACCTTTCATCAAATGAGTTCAGTTTTTTTTTCGGATTTTTGCTAAGAAAAATATTTTATTTAAAGAAAAATAACAGTCAGGTGACATTGTTTTGCAGGCTCTACTATTGCTGATAAAATTAACGAAAGGAAATGCAAACATCCAAAAAATTGTAGCTTTCGAAAATGCGTTCGATCGAATTTTTGACGTGATTTCTCAAGAAGGTGGAGCAGACGGAGGAATAGTTGTTGAGGATTGCCTTCTCTTGATGTTAAACCTTTTAAATGGAAATACAAGCAATCAGAACTTCTTTAAAGAAGGTAATAAAACAATGTTAGGCTTTTAATAAATCAAATAGAAATCTACTTATGGAATAAAAATTAATACAGTTTGTCAACAATTTTAGGAAGTTATATTCAGAGACTGAAGCCAATGTTTGAAATCCCTCCGGAAGAGGAAGATAGTCCTCTAGCCGGTTGGAGTCCTCAAAAAGTTTCCAATATTCACTGGATGATACGAGTAGTTCGTGCCTTAGTAGCACCAAGCGGGCCTGCCCAGGTAATCAATAAATCCGAAAATATTGCAAACTTAGAAATAACTTATTTTAAAAAGCTAAATATAGAATTTAAAAACTTCCTTCTTTAAAAATATGTATTCTTCTGTTTTTAGTCAGTTGCAGCATGTCAAAGAAGTATGAAAGCCTGTGGATTATTGCAAGCTCTTTGCGATATTCTAATGTCGATGGGAGTTCCAGCAGACGTATTAACAGAAGCCATTAGCGCAGTAGCAGAAGTTATTAGAGGAAATACAAGCAATCAAGAATTCCTAGCAAATGTTATGGCACCTTGCAGCCCTCCTAAGTAAATATTCTACTATTATTTTAACATTGCAATATTACTTTTATCTCCTTTTTTACTCAATTCCCACAAAACATGCTATTTTTCATCTAATACATAATTAACTTATTATTTTATTTCAGACCAGCAATAGTCGTTCTTTTGATGTCGATGGTAAACGAGAAACAACCTTTCCTTTTAAGATGCGCTGTTCTCTACTGCTTCCAATGTTTTTTGTACAAAAATGAAATAGGTCAGGCACAGCTTGTACAAACTTTTTTACCTCAGGGTAATGAAACACCATCTTTAACCACAGGTTCGTAAATTAAACTAAACTGTTTAAGTTTTACTCCAAGGTAGTCGCTAATATTTAAGAAAGCCACTCTGAGATCTCTTTAAATCTTATATCTATTTATAAAATCTTTTTACTACTAAAGCTATTTTTTCATTTTATTTTCTTCAGGACAGTTGTTATGTGGTGGACTCTTCTCTTCCGATCCTCTATCCAATTGGTTCTCAGCAGTGTTGCTCTCCCACGCATTAATAGATAATGTAATTCAAAAAGAACAACTTTTGAAAGTTCTTTTAGCGACAAACATTGGAAAACCTCCTGTAAAATTAATGCAACAGTGTGTTATGTTACTTCAGCAGAGCAATCAAAGTCAATCAAAACTCGGTCTTTTAATTCTTTTATGTACCTGGACTTCTTACAGCTCAGTAGCTGTTAAAACATTCCTCGAGATCGATTCTTCGGTTGCTTATCTCACGGCGCTTCTCTCTTCTCATGAAAATAACGATGACTTGCAGGAATCATTACTTCAAAATATGTGTGCTTTTCTAATTGGGATTTGCGTTCATTTCAATGACGATAGTGTTCCTAATTACACCAAGGTATTAATTTTAAAGATTGATTTTTTAAAGTTTTCAAACATAGAAGAGCTCGATTTAAATTCGCTTTTAAATCTTCCAGGAGAAATTGTGCAGCTTAGTAGAAAATAGAATAGGACTGGAAAGATTTCAAAACGCAATTGGAGGAATTTCTAGACATGAAATTTATTCCAGAACGTTAAAACATCCACAATCCTCGGCCAAAAATTCTGCTGAACTTTACCTAGATCACGAATTTTGTAGACTCCTCAAAAACTTAGAAGGTAATGAATTTGTACATAATTATCAATTTCTTTCATTTTGATTAGTGCATATTAAAAATATACACCCCTCGCATTAAATAAGTCAATAACTTGAAAAATAACAGATTATTGATCATATTTCTAGCCATTGTTTTGAAATCGGTACTCGATGGAAACAGTTCTCAACGTTCTATAGATCCAAATTCCACAATGTCGCCTCCAGATTCTGCTTTAGTTGCACAATATAAGGATCTTATTAGAGAACAGGATGGACAAATCCAAAAGCTTAATCAAATCAATGAAACACTCTCGAAGGAAAAGCGAGAACTTGAGGTAAATGTTGTTTTAAATTTTAAAACTTAAATTCTTCAACGATTAAAAAATATTGATTAAACTACTAACTATTAATATTCCTTAAATATTAATTTTAGAATAAAATATTAATTGCAGGTTCAAGTCCAAGAACTTCAAACAACAGTAAGTCATCTAAAAGATCAAAATTTGGTACTCCGAGCAGCTCAGACTAATTTTTCAAATGGAAAAGATTTCACTTCTCCTTCGAATAACATAGAAGCAAAGAACGAAGAATTGGAAACGTATAAAGCGAAAGTGAGAGATTTGGAAGGCAGATTGTCCGTTTATGTGTTGAAACTGGAAGAATATGAAAAGAAAAGTATTAGTCGAAACGAAATTGAATATGAAACTGTTTTCAAACAAAAATCAGAAGAACTCGAAAAATTGAGGAAAGACCAAGAAGATTTGTTGGAACTTCTTACAGACCAAGACAACAAAATCACATTGTACAAAGAGAAATTGATAGCATTAGGAGAAAAAGTCGATTCTGATGAAAGTTCAGGTGATCTCGATACGGATGACCATCCGGAATCAAGTAACTGAGTCACTAAAAATTCTGTAAAATGATACCCATAAGTTTCCAGAAAATTAATCTCCGATCATTTTCAATTTAATGTTATAGTCATACTTTTGTAATTGACTTTTAAAAATTGTAAATTATCAATTATTCATAATTGGTTTTAAATATTTGTTACAGCTGTTATTCTTTCTACATATATATAGACTCATAAATTAATAAAGTAAAGCACAATTTAAATTGATGAAGAGCAATTTTTATCGAACCATTTCCCTTAGAATAACAATAAAAAGGTTTAAATCAGACTCAAAATTCTATGTTTATTTATTTATTTATACTTCAATAACATTTAACGCGTTTTTCCATCTCGAGCCGATTTGCCACTTTTCTCAGAAAAATGCTCCTCGAAATTATCATACAAAAGAGTGAAAAGTATGGTTATAGCTTCTCGAACCATAACACAATGCTTCAAAGTGTATAATCGAATACAATGTGCAGTAATCAGTTACTGTTTTTCTTCTAGATATCTGAATTTTCGCTAAGTTTCATGATGTGCTGAATAAAATCTTCGAAATAATGCTTTCTTTATATTTTAAATAACTTAGTATATCAGTCACTATCATACAAGTAAGCCAACTAGTGGGATCTTTTCAATGGAATTCTGTTAGATGTCCTTAGAAACTTGATTGAATTAAATACTCAATTTTCTCCAAAACGATTACGTTATTTGATTGCAACTTTAATATTATACTATAACAGAATCCCACCTATGTACATGGTCATTTAAAAATTTTATGATCTTACACTTGGGATTGTTGCTGTTTTAGTGCAGCCTGTACACACTTTGCCATTGTTGGTGATGCTCGTGATACTGCGTCAGTCATGAAAAACTGATCTAGGGTCTTCTGCCGAACCTCCAAGGGGTCTGGTAAGAACGATCCTCCGGTTTGCTGGAATTAGAACGATTTTTAAATTAAAATTAAATTTTATTTCAATAAGTATTCTATGTAGTAAAAATTTAATCGCATTTTTTTCACATACATACCTTTGCTAGTTCTACAGCTTCTTTAATATAATTTGCCGGCTCTACTTGGCCATATCTTACTAAATGTGGAGCTACTTCCTCGATTCTAGAACGTAAGTCTGACAAAGTATCGTACGGTAAACAGTTTCCAGAAATCTGTAAAATAACATTATTCGTTAAAATACTGACCAAGAAAAAATTTAAAAAAAAACTTCAATGATTCTAAAAAAGGGTGAACGTACTTCAGAAAGTGCCCGGATGATTTTCCAGTCGGGCCGAGCCATACCAGGAGGCGTGAGTGCCGCATTAGTTTGCTGAGCTCTTCCTTCTGTATTAACGAAACTGGCATTTTTCTCTGTGTATGCCGCACCACAAAGAACGACATCTGCCATCGACGCTCCACGATCACCGTGACTTCCAATATAAACTATGTACGATTTTCCAAAGTCTTCCCTTGAAATGTTAGCATCATCAGCTCCCAAAAGGAAAAGACATTTAGGCTCTGCTTTCTTTATTTCCTCAATGGTAGATCCATAGCCGAGATCTAATGCGCCTACTTGAGATGCATTCGTGTGAAGTACGTTAAGAACTTTCCACTCTGGAGGAGTCTGAAAATAAATAAATTAATTAAATAAATTTAATGCTAGTTTTTTATTTAAAAAAATTATACTAACATTCGCCTTTTCTCCGACAATTTTAGCCAACTGTTGTGTCTCGGCAAGAATCTTAGCTCCATCCTTTCGACTTAATTGATCAGCCCCCAAAATTACAATAGGCTTTTTAGCATTCTTGAGAGTGTCGCTGAATGGATGCGTGCCATTCTTCAATTGAGTTATCGTGTCGGTTGATTGCCCGAGGTGCTGAAAAAAAATGTTAAACATCAACTTCCTAATAGTTTGCTATTATTTGATCAACTTTAAGGTTAAAAATAAATAGATTGCATACCTCGTAGTCATATGTTAAATCAACTTTGGGACCAATAAGGGCAATGGTTTGCTCCGCGTGAAGATAACCTTTTCTCAAACGAGTGTTCACTAATGGAGCCTCAAACCTCGGATTTGTCCCGATTAGTAAGACAACGTCAGCATCCTCCAGGCTTTTAATTTTATTATTCAGAAGATAACTACTTCTAAGATCAATTCCAGCTCCCTCCGTGTGGAAATTTTGTTCAGTGCCCAGTAACTCACTTCCAAGTTTATTTACAAGATCTTTCATGGCCATTAGAGATTCTGCATCTGCCATTTTACCAGCAATGACGGCACATTTATCCTTTGATAGATCTTGTAGAGCTCTGGAAACTAGAAATAAAAAAATAATAATTTTAAGGGGGTAGGCTTGATTAAAAATGATTTTCTTTTTTAATATAAATAAATTAAACTGATTAAATCTTTTTACCAGAAACAAGAGCGTCTTCCCATTCTACATTTTGTAGCTTTCCATTGACCTTCATCATAGGGGTGATGAGTCTTTGACGCTTGAGACCGTCGCAGGCAAAACGAACTTTGTCTGATATCCATTCTTCATTTACTTGCTATAAAAAATAAAGATGAGTTTTAAGTAATTAAAAATCAGAAAGTAAAACTTTTTATGAGTTAAGATAATAAATTGAATTGATATAACCTCATTCTCGCGGGGAAGAATCCTAAGAACTTCTCCCGTTCGATGAGTAACGACAATATTGCTTCCAACAGCATCATGAACATCGATGCTGTCAGTTCGCCGATTTTCCCACGGACGAGCTACGAAAGCATAAGGTTTGCTCGTTAAAGCTCCGACTGGACAAAGATCAATTATATTTCCCGACATTTCAGAGAGGAACATTTTTTCTACGTAAGTTCCAACTTGCATATCATTTCCACGACCGGTGGTTCCTAAATCATCGATACCGGCAACTTCGGAAGCGAATCGAATGCATCGGGTGCAATGGATGCAACGAGTCATTACAGTTTTTATTAAAGGTCCGATGTCCTTGTCCTCAACAGCTCTTTTTCCGGTGAAATTGATATCAACAAACCGACTTCTATCGCTTCCAAATGCCATACTCTGATCTTGAAGATCGCACTCGCCACCCTGATCGCAAATTGGACAATCGAGGGGATGGTTAACTAATAAAAATTCCATCACTCCTTCCCGAGCTTTCTTTGTCAAATCGGAATTCGTCTTCACTCGCCATCCTTTCATTACTGGCATCGCACATGCTGCAATTGGCTAAAAATTAAATTTATACATTAACTTTACCTCTGTGAGTTAATAGCTGATTTCATAAAACACAAGTTAAAATATTAACTCACCTTAATTTGTTTCTCGATCTCAACAAGACACATTCTGCAGTTTCCTGCAATCGCCAGACGTTCATGATAACAAAATCTAGGAATCTCTACTCCAACTTTTGCAGCAGCCTGTCAAAATAAAACGTTTTTATAAATATTCTAACAATCTATGAAGAAAATTAGAGTTCCGGACTTTTTTTATTTACAATCAATTTGAAAACAAACATAATTAGGAAATAAATAATATCAATGTAAAATAAAAATTTCGTAGTTAAATTGTCATTTAAAGCAAGCGAAGCAAAGGAGTAAAACTAGTAAAACACTCGACAAAAATAAGAATTCGATATATAATAATTAAGCAGTGCAAAAGAAAAAGTAAACTCTCGAGTCTACGAAAAATGTAAACAGAAGGTCTTACCTGAAGGACTGTCGTTCCAGGTGGGACTTGAACAGGAATGTCATCGATGAAAAGCTCGACTAGATCCTGGGCGGCCTGCTGGGACTTGTTGACAGTCGTATGAAGGCCAGTGCTTCCAAGCCTGCCACTTGACAGCCCGGTGGCCCTGACCAACGGAAGTCTCAACATTTTTCTGCAAACAATCGTAATGTCACTCCGATTTCGTTATATAATAAATAACTTGGACAAATGGGCCCTAATGAACTGACGAGCTAAGCTAACCTAACCGGAAAACGGTATACAATGTAAGTGAACCACGGCCAATAAATGAGTCAAACGAAATTACGAAACTTGTGAAACGGGATTGCAATCTTGTGCAATCAAAAATTGACATCAAAGAATCAATTGAAAACTTTTAGGAAGATATATTGATAAATATTTGAGAATGAATACCTTTTCTGTATTGTAGTCCCTATCTAGATGTCGGGACTGTCGAATTAAAATACATATCGGCCATTGCAAATATGTAAATCGAGAATCGACAGGCTAACCAATTTTGTCACGCAAAAGTATAAAGTAATAATATTTATTAGAAATGGAACTGGACATATTTTTAAATATTTCTATATACAAAAAGTCCAACTTAAAGGAACTTATTAATCTTATTCTTAAATTTTTTTAAATTCGCATGTATTGAGTTTCTATTTTTCATTTCTCAATATGTAATCTGCATTGAGACCTTTAAACTTTTTAAGTTGCTCAGACTGTCAAGTGTTTAAATTTAGATATCCCAATTTTATACTCGCAATATAATAAATATTTTTTTTGGATAAAACTAGACCAATTATTTCCATTTCGTATAAACGAAGATAAATGGTTTAGTTTTAGCAACAAATATTTATTATTGTGAGTGAAATGTTGGGAAAACTGGGGAAAACTAAATTTACCACATGTCCTGAAAGAATAAAAAAATGATGGTACGGTAGGAATTAATTATCTTTCTCACAGGTTCCTATTCAACCTACATCACGAGTTTATTTTGGTAGATTTTGGTTACTTGCAAACGAATAAAACTTAATCTTGATTATCAACGAAATTTTACCATAGTTTGCTGAGCATATGTTAGGTTTCGCTGAATTTCTTTCTTGAATTCACCAATCAGTTCCTTGAAAAAGATATTCCACGGGATAATCGCGATATTCGTGTGAATCTCGTTAGACGTCAGTTTTCAAAATGGCGGCGAAGAGCGGTGGTTCTGTCGACTGGGCGTCAATTATAAAGCCTATTTTAACTGCGACTTATGGTTCTTTTAACAAAAATGAGATTATCGAGATCGTGAAAGCTATTGTCAAAAGGTAGGTTTGAGTTTTTATGCAAAACAAAGCAAGCGAACGTCAGAAAATTTGCATAACTGAACCTCTGCTAAAGTGACAGTACAGAAATGGTTGCTCATTAACTGACCGAGACGTATTTATCGATCTATTTAACGTTTATTTTTCAGTGAATCCGAATTTTCCTCCCACGAGGAATCCTACGAGGCATTTTACACGTCATTCGCTGCTTTAGTTGCAGATTACATCGGTGGTTACGCCAATTCTCGTAAGTTTTTCAATGACCTGGCACTTAAAGCTAGAAAGCTTATTGTATACGTATACATGTTACATACATTGTTGTAGATAAAAAAGCGTTGTACATATTTGATTTTGTAATCAAAGTATTCCTAAATCAATTTTCATAATGCAAATTTGCGTGTAAGATTCATATTGACTGAATCCTTTCTCAAAATCAGAGTGAATCATTTATCTAAATTCATTCATTTTTCGTTTTTCTCCTTTAAATAACCGACATCTTGCAAAAGCTGAGAAGTTTATTTCGTTCTTTGGCTCGTGTTTACTTTTGAGAGTCACCTTGATCCACGAATTTCGATCTGTCATTTAGACAATGAATGAGTTACCAAATGTGTACCAAAAAATTCAGAAGGAATTTTAAATTTTTATTTTGTTACATACTAGATTTAAATATCTCTAGGTATATTGTGGTATTTATGATGTGTTTCGTTTAGTTAGAAGATAATATTAGTTTTCGGATTTTTTTTTGTTTTACGTGGAATTCAAAAGTTACGTTAGGTAAAGATTTAAAAAAAATGTTGTTTTTTCTTCAGCAATTTTGTTTACAGAAATTGCCCAATTCTTGGAAGGACAGCTATGATATGTTTACGTTTAGTACTTGTCTTTTCTTTTATCAGGAATATAACTAAGGAATTTTTTTATGTAAAAAAGAAATTATAACAAATCATGACTAAAGTAACTTATTGGTTTATTTTATGAATAAAAGGTTTCACATAAACAAATAGATTTAGATTTAAAAACAATTAATACATTTATTAAATAATACTAATTAAATAATTAATATTATTCTAACACATTTTCATAATATCTTATCTGCCGTATCAATTTTATGAAAATTTTGCTGAATTGTTGGATTTAAAATTTAAAAATATAACTTTTAAAAATATTTAATTTTTTTAACTTATTATAAAAATCAGTTAAGTAATTTCGATATAGATGAAGACATCGAAAGTAAACACGTTTGCGGGTTAGTTTGCTACGCTTGATCAATTTTCACGGACAAATATTTATTCGATAATAACTTTCTATTTTAAGACAAGTTTTGATTTTCGCGAGAAAGTAGTTTTTTTATTTACTTTATCAAGATGGCCACTCAAACTATTTGCAGAGAAATTTTTAATTATCTTCCACGTGTAAATTTTTTTATTATTTCATAATGTCATTATTAACAATCTTATTGTTCGATATAAACTGATTGCAAGGATACTTTAATTTATTTACAATAATTATAATTTACATACATTACTATAAAAGAATTGTTTCCGAATATGTAAAAGAAAATTTAAAGTTGCTAGACACCTAATTTTGAAATGGATAATTGATGTGCTATGCTAACTGTTCAGTGGCCACATGCATTTTAAGTCTGGAAGTAATCTTTATATTTATTTTATTTACCTTATTGGCTTGATAGTGTATATTTTTAATTTTGTTTTAGTTTCGAAAAATCAAATTCCGCTAGTATGGCAAGGATGCAAAATATTGTTAGTCTACCTGGTGGGCAAGTTGCCCCAGAATCAGACGCAACCTGGCGAAGGAATGCCGAATATCCTGACGACGAAGCAGCTTCTTTTGGCAATTCGATCTCTGTGTATTGGACAGACACTTCTCGCGAAAACAGAGGAATTGGCTTTAGTCGCAATCCTGAAGAACGCGAAAATACCATCAGTCGCTCAACCTTCATCGACAAGCGGAGAAAAGGAATCGACTCCCCAACCCATCAAAGAAACAAAAAGAACCCGCAGTGACTTGTCAAGTAATATTCTCGAACAATTGACTATGCCTCTTCAGGAATTTATTCCCTCTATGTCGGTCAGAATCGATGCTACTCCTGATGGCAATAAAGTCTCCTCTGAGAATGCAACTAATGATCCAGGCTCAGATATAAAGGTATTAATTAATTTCAATTAAAACTTCATTATCAGTTCCTTATAATTAACAATTGCTAATTGATATGATTGCAGATGATGTTCATATCCAATAATATAAGCACCCTCCAAAGTATCGGCGCTGGAGATACCTTGCTAGACATGTGCACGAACCTTCCGCATTTGTCTCGCTACACCAGAAAATACCAAACTTTCCTAAATCGAAAAAGTTTTTGTCTGCCTTCCAATCACTCTGAGGCTCATACAATTCGATACAGCCTTCACTCAGTAGTAAATGACATAAACATTGTCCACAGTGTAGTCTCGTTACCAATTCTGGAACCTCTAACTCCTGCAAAGCTAGAAAAGCTTTCGCTTTTAACTATGTCGTGTCTTTACTGTTCGATAGCGAACGCAACAGCCTCGAGTATAGTTGGAATAACTAATGCAGTATCGCCAAAATGTAGTACAAATACGGCAGCCAGTGCTCCCGGAAATCAGAGTGGCAAGAGTGCCGAGGAAGAATACGACACTTTAGCAATTAACGTAGTCGAGAGGAGTTTAGAAATTTTCAGTCTAGTCTCAAACCTAATCAAATACAGTACTCGAGCTGGAGGACATATCCTACAAAATCACCTTCTAATCGGAGTATGGCTCCTTGTGGCCGGCCTTCAAGCTCAATTATCCGTCAGCAGTCTTAGCGCAGCGGATAAAGGTAAGGAAGAAAAGGGAAAATCTCCAAGTAAAGCTCGAGATGGAACTGGAAGGATTAATTTAATGAAAGTACAACAAGGCTTTGGAGTCTTGTCTGTTGCTTTGGCATCTCACGCTCTCACATTAATGAGTGCTCTTTTGGAAGATGTCTCTGTGGAAGCTGGACCTAATAGACCACCGACTCCAGAACCTGCACCTTTAGATATTCTAGCAACTGCATCGGCTTTACAGAGAGCAGCAACGTTTTTCCAAGCAGCCCCGCTTAACCATTTGCTCTTTTACTTGGCCACTATTAGTTACAGAAAAGCGTGTACTTTAAAAAGGGTGCAAAAACATTCTCTCGAAGGTGATAACTTAAGCCAATCAGATTCCACGACGTACTATGAAGATCTTTTGAGTTGCTCTGAGAACTCTGCTGATGAAGAAGAGGATAGTGAACCTATTCTGGGACTCTGGTTTGAAGAAACTTTGGCTCCTTCTGATGGATCGAGTGCAACTACCACTAAGGAGTCAAATAACGAACCTACTGTTGAAAGAACGACGACTGCTATCGTTCCTGATAACAGAGAACCTCATGGTTATATTTCCCTCGCGACTCAAATATTCCAGTTCATGAATCAACATTTGCTTGGGAGTAGAAGTATTTACGTTAGGGAGTATGTTATGAATGGGTTGGTCGAGCAGCAAATGGTTATTCTAGCTGCGATTATCAGGGACCTAGATCATGAAGCTGCGAGAACGGAAACTGGGACAATTTCAGTTTTCTATGGAGCAACTCTGGGAGCTATGTACTCTGAATTTTCCCAGGCGTTGAGCCTTTACACTCATAATTTACTAACGAGAAATACTTTGAGTGAAGCTCTGCAAAATACGCTTCTTCAACATCTGGGAGTTAGTCCTTGGTCCACAGAGAACGCAAGTACTACCCCCTGGCCCCTTCAGGTTTATCCACGTACTCTCAGTGTTCTTGCACAGGTATTCAAATTTTTTAAGTCCTATGAAAAAGCTGAAATTAGATTAAAATTCCATGAAATCTTATAAATATTTCCTGGATATTCATAAACTTCTTTGGTTTTCCAGATACTTTTGCTTAAACCTCAACTGGAAAAAGAAGCAGCCTGTATAAGTATTTGGCACAGACTAGTCACGACGATGGTAGAAAATGTTTGTAATCCTCCAGCGACCTTCGATGCTGAAAATGAAGGTACTTTAAAATACTAATTTAAATTTTATGTTTTTACTATTTTAGGTATAAAATATTTTTAAATTTTTTAGGGATTCGCTAATGATTAATTTCGTTTTCAGATTTAAATGTGGAACAAGCACAACTGGTGCTATTTCTATTTCATTCGTTAAATTTAATGCAGAAAAAGTCAGTTTTGCTTGTAACCGGAAGCGGAGCAGTTCGCTGCAGCGAAGCTGTAAAAACTTCGATGAAAGACTCACAGATTCTCTATCTTTCGCGACTGCTGCTCCTACTCGAATACATGATGAAACATCTTTACGATGCCCCTTCTTCGTTACTTGAACAAGTAAGTTTTCTTTAATGATTCGATATTTTGTGGTAAACTTGTATAAATAATGATAAGAAATTTATTTTAAATAATGCATCTGGAAGTTTACAAATAGGACTCTCATGTTCTCTTTTCTTCATCATTCATACCATTTTTCATCTTTCATCTGTCATCTGCCATTTTTTATCAATTCAATCATTCTTCACTATTAAAAATACATCAAACTTTCCAAATGCTAAAACAATGCAGACTTAACAAGTCTGTACGAGATAACAGGGCCACCAGATTGAAAGTGCCAACTGAGTGGTAGTAATAGTCTCGTACAATCCATTATCATACTTCTGTTTTTCTAATTGCCTTTATTCTCTTCTAGTACTCATCTTTTATCATACTTATTCCAGGTCCAGTGGAATCTTTTATCCGGAACTAGTTTGGTGAGCGACGCAAAGGAAGGCAATAAACAAGCCTCTAGAATCTACACACCCTGGAAAGAAATCGAGGATAACTATAGAAAATTCAGTCCTCAAGATGAATTTTCAATGAAGCCCAGATTCTACAATTTAACACCTTCTGACTTCAACAACCAAGACACACCCAAGCTTGACGGTTTAGCCTGCAACTTCGTCCTTGGAACTCCTGACAAAATGAAGTACCCTCTCCTCGTAGATGCTCTAATCGATATCCTAAACATCATTAACCAAACAAACATACCCAGAAAGCAATCCGCAGATGTAAAGGACAAAATGACCTTCACAGGATTATGCGCAACTCAATATTGCTTCTCCATCTGCTGGAGATTGCTTCTCATGTTGCCTCCATCAACAGCTTATATGGACGAACTAGCTCTCGGAGAAGAGATTCCTGCTTCTCCCATGCTTCTGTATTCCCTAATCTGGGGACCCAGAGCCGCTTGCAAAACTTTCACCGGATGGATAAAGGACTGCCTTGTAAAACAAGGAATGTACACCCAATACACTGAGAACCTTCTCAAAACTATTTCCTCGTCCGTAACTTCTCTAAAGTACGATGTTACTCTCGCAAAAAACTCAATAAAAGCTTTAATGCCTGAAGCAAACGATGAGAGGATAATGCCAAAAACTTCTCTGCCGAAACTCAGTTCGCTTTGTATATTAGCCGCCGTCGTTGGCAAACTCCAAGTTTTAATGGACGAAAGTTTATCTAAAACCCCCAACGATAACATCGAGGCATCGAAAAACTCACAGTCCCCAGAATCTATTACATCCAACATCAACAAAATGGTTGTGGATATTCTACCTCATATTTTAAAGTTAACGAAGTCCGTAGTTGTTGCATGCAGATCCAGCGTTCTTTATCATGTCCAGGATTCTTCGGAGGCCCAGAGCAAATATACTTTAAGAGACTACACAATTTTAGATATCATCATTGCAATGGACGGAATCATTTCCAAGCCGGGTGCTAGTTGGGCGTTAGAATCCTCTCTAGTTACTTTACTACCCAGCACAATTCGATCTGCTTTGGATAAATGGAAATCCATCAACGTTGCTCATGTTCCGTGGAATACCTATGCTAACGACATCATCCCAGCTGAAAGCTACATTCTCGCAACAATAAACCATCACATTAATCCGTTATCAGAATTCGGAGTCTTTTCAATCAATCCCTCATTAAAGAATCTGCTTTATTCGTTAGTCACTTTTATAATGGAATACGTGAACCCAACAACTGCTCCAGAGGATTCCGAGTTACGAAATGTAGCTATTGAACTTCTTATTCCGTTAACGATGGATGCAAGGACTGAATATGTTCATGAAATGGCTAGCAAAACTTTGGGAAAGATTTTAGGCGATGCTGACAGCGAAGCTAGAATTTTAAAAGTTAGTCTCTTCGTTCTTTCGTACACCTACAATCTAATTGTGGATTACACCAGTAATACAGAAGAGTCTATTAATGTAACGATTGATGGGCAGATCCTTAAACACTGCATCAAGTACTGGGAACATTTACTAGATAACCCGGTTGGGTTCAAAGCTCTTGGAGAATTCTTCTCCCCAGAATCTGATCGCACTCTGGTTTCTATTCTTTTATCCATCGCCTCGCCTCAAGCTTCTCAACAATTTGGAACACATGTTCTCCACTTTTTTAACAAACTTTTTAAGACTGCAGAGAAGTTCAGTGATCCTAATTTAGATCATCTCTGTAGCTCCGTTTCCAACCTCACGAACGTTGAAAATGACAAGCTTCAAAAATGGTTGAGACACTTAATTCTGGGAGCAACAAATATCCCTCCTGCGTCAAATATTCAAACTTCTGATACTGTCACAGCGACTGCCGCTGTTGCAGGAACGGAAGAAACTCCGAAGACCGAAGAGTCCAACAATCCTTTCAACAACGAAATTGGCTGGCAACCTCTCCTATTGGATGGAGCTATCATCAAAACTAATAATCAAGAATATCAACCTCTTCAAGAAAATAACCAACTTTTACAAGCGCTAACGAATTACATCGTTAAGGAGAACAGCAATGTCAGTAGTGAAGTCTCAGTAACCATGCTGCAGGCTTTGATTCCCCTCGGTTATCAAATTTTGTCATCAGCAATCGAAGGGGTAAGCTTTCCAGACTTAATGCATGTGATGTCAACTTTAGCCGACGTTGGACAAGATAAAGGCCACAAACTTCTCTTCAAAGCTGCAACTGGTTGGGTCGAAATCTGCAAGCAACAGCTGCTGAACAAAGATCCTAAGTCTTTGGACAAACCCTCACCTTACGTCGAAGCTGGATGTTGTATTTTGAATTATATAGCCGACGTTGTAAGCGCAGTTTGTCCCCAACAATTCCTTCATGACCGAGCTACAAGTCCTCCCTGGGAAGGAGCGACTCCTTTAAACGACATCACTGATAGTGACTGGAACGACGAAATCGCGCACGAGGATGATGACTCTGCCGCTGAAGACTCGGACGAAGACAGTCTTTGTAATAAACTTTGTACCTTCACAATCACTCAGAAAGAATTCATGAATCAGCACTGGTACCATTGTCATGATTGTAATATGGTAGATGGTGTTGGTGTCTGCACAGTTTGCGCCAGAGTTTGTCACAGAGGACACGATGTCACCTACGCGAAATATGGAAACTTCTTTTGTGATTGTGGCGCCAAAGAAGATGCTTCCTGTCAAGCGTTGACGAAACGCAGTCCTCAGAGTTCCGAACACCAGGTGACTGGGAATAATGCCTCTTACTCGAACTCTTCTGGAAATGACAACAGTCTTTTGTCAAGCAGTCTCAGGAGAAGAGCTTCTAGTCCTCTTCATTTCAATGATAAAAGCGAGAGAAGTGGAAGAGATAAACAGAAGCTCGCAATTCTTTCGAAGCAACTAGAGGGATCTAAAGACTGGATTCTTTCCCAATTGTGGTCAAGTCGTCTTGTCTCATCACTCGTAGAATTGATGAGTAGCTTAGTTCCCGCTGTAGAATCCTGTTGTAAAAAACACTCAGCAGTAGGATGTCATTCGCGAGCCCAAAATGCTTTGAGACAACTTCATACGTTAGAGAAGAAATTTGAACACACTGATCAGCTTATGCTACCGACTTTAGGATCCCAGGAAGGCGCATTTGAAAACGTGAGAATGAATTACTCTGGAGATCAAGGACAGACAATCAGACAACTTTTGTCAGCTCACATGATTCGGAGAGTTGCTATGTGCTGTCTTTCTTCCCCTCATGGAAAAAGACAACACTTAGCAGTCTCTCATGAAAAGGGGAAAATTACTGTTTTGCAGTTGAGTACTTTACTGAAACAGGCTGATTCTTCGAAAAGGAAGTTGACTTTAACACGCCTAGCTTCAGCACCAATACCTTTCACAGTTCTCTCTGTAACCGGAAACCAGTGGAACGAAGATTTTCTTGCGGTTTGTGGACTAAAGGATTGCCATGTTCTGACTTTTAATAGTTCTGGAACAGTTTCTGATCATTTAGTGCTCCATCCGCAATTAGAGACCGGTAATTTTATTATCAAGCCCCTCTGGTTACCAGGATCACAAACACAGTTGGCTCTAGTGACTGCAGACTTTGTTAAAATCTATGACTTAAGCAAAGATGCTTTGAGTCCACAGTATTACTTTTTGGTGCCCGCAGGAAAAATTAGAGATTGCACCTTCATTCACGCGGAGGATGGAATGTTCCATTTGTTGCTGATGTCATCTGCTGGATACATTTACAGCCAAGCGATGGACGAGGAAAGTCTAGCAAAGCATGGACCTTTTTATGTGACAAACACTTTAGACATTTATCATTCAGAGATCAAAGATAATGGACAAGTTGGAGGAGGAGGAGTTTCTATTTATTATTCCCACGCATTACAATTGCTGTTTTTCAGCTACGCTTGTGGAAAGAGTTTCATCGCTCCTCTAAAGCGTATGGATTCGAACATCGCTGTGGTTTTTATGATTAATTTGGCGAATAAAACTAACGGAAATAAGTCGAATAACAATCAACCTCAGCCACTTTGTCAGTGGAGTGAGATAGCTAATCACCCGGGGTTGGTTTGCTCAGTTTTGCAGAGTAGTAATAATCCAGTGATTTTGATGATCAAGCCAGAGACAATCATGATTCAAGAAATTAAGGTTGTACCTGCAAAAGCAAAGATCATGGACATGGTGGCGATTAGACACCCTAGTTCTAATGCTGAACATAGAACAACGTTAATTTTGCTTTGTGAAGATGGAAGTTTGCGAATTTATATGGCAGCAATGGACCAAACTGGGTTCTGGATGTCTCCTAGTGTTCAACCAGTTGGAAGTATGACGACTGTAAAGCAACCTAAAAAAAAGAAAGCGGCAAAGACAGGAAAACCTCCTGGATCAGTCTCCTTCCCAATCGATTTCTTCGAGCATACCCAGGCCATGAATGATGTGGAATTTGGAGGAAATGATCTACTCCAGGTTTATAACGTGGCACAAATTAAACATAGGCTGAATACCACAGGGATGTATGTGGCTTCGACGAGATCTGTTGGATTCAATGTGGAAGTCATCAACAATGATCCTACTCTAGTCATGACAGGATTCAGGGTTCAGTTGGGCAATCAGGATATTCAAAGGTCACCGCTCTTTGTTGAGGTGAGTTGCCACTTAGGATTTAACTATTTTAAAAAAAAGACTGTAGGAATTGATTAATTTAAAGTTGAAACCTACTCTCTACAAATGAATTAATAAAAAAATTTCATTAATTCTGATTTCGGGATCGTCTCAACTTTCAGGCTACCAACTCAAACTTTTTTTTTACAGATTTTCGGGAGAAATGTGCGAATCGCGCTAACTCGCAGTAGATGGTTCGATATTCCTTTAACGAGAGAGGAAAGTCTACAGGCGGATAAAAAGTTAGTTATTACTTTCGGTCCATCTCAAGATGCTGAAGGCGTAATTATGGTTGATTCGATTAAAATGTAAGTTTCCAAACTTTTATATTTTTATCTCTAATAAAAATTAATAATTCATTTATTCATTTTACAAATTAATTTTCAATATAGATATGGAAAAACTAAAGATTCATTTGGCTGGCCAGAAGAAACAGAAGAAATACCTGGTGGACAATCTACTTCAGCACCAATAACCTCAGGCGCACCAGTTAACGAAAACGAAAGCACCCTTGTTTCTCCGATTCCATTAACATCAATTGATAAGTAAGTAATAACTTTACAGTTAATTTCGTATTCGAAAATAAATTGAGATGTTCTTTCTATCGCTTTTACCAACACAATTTCTACGTTTAGAAAACTTCTTTGCCTCGTTGTCTCTTGCATGAGAGCTTTTCTCCTCAATGTCGCTTTTATCTGCGAAATTAAATAATTTATTAAAAAATTCCTTACTCTATTTTTGTATTTTATTATAAGGAATTTTTGATTGTGAATATTTACATCGGATCTGAATAATTAAATAGAAAAACGGCTTTTGCTGTCTAGTTTCAAAAAAGATTTTTATACAAAATTTATAATTTTTCTTTATATCATAATGCATCAGACCAACAAAGGATGATTCTGTGAATATCGAAAGGTAAGAAGAAAATTGAAATTCCCCGTAGTGTTCCTTTTTCTACTTATTAGTGTACTTTTTGTACACAAGTGTTTCCTCGTCATCACATCATTTAAGATTTCCTTCTTTTCTCATAAAATATTTATATTATTACAGAATGACATCCAGCATCCTAGAAGTTCTTGTTTCGTCATTTACTCTCTCTTCTAACGACGATACGAAAACATCTCTGAGATCTACAGCAGTCGAGGTTGCATCGAATCTCTTGACTCTGCCCACACCACCAAAAGTACAAATTCACACAACTGCACTTTTAGCTGCCCTACATAATTCTAAATCGTCCTATCACTCTCACAAGGTGAGGAAAGGAATATTTTGTTTCTTAAATTTGTGCAAGAATCTAGCAGAATAATAATAAAAGTTTTCCTGCAATTATTTCAGGATCAAGTTCTTCTCTCGCATGTCCTCGAAGCTTTGAACTCGATGCAAAAAATCAGCGATCCACGTAACATCGATGCTGAAAACTTTTATAGGCTTGTTCTTATTGTGAGAAACATCGCAGTCGCTCGTCCGAATAATTTAGCAAAATTTGCAGAACAACAAGGATCGAAACCTATTGATGTATCGAGCAGTAAGTTTATTTAGAAAATTATTAGATTTTTGGCAGAATAAAATTTAAATTATCATTTCATAACATTTAATTTCAATTTCTTACTTGTTTAGTACCAGTTTTTGAAAAAGATCGACTAGATTCGCAGTGGACATTGGATAAAAATCAGCATTTAGTGGTGCAACTGATGGATGTTTTATGGGCGTTGTATACAGCTTATCCCAAAAATATGGCTCTGGCTCCTGTCGTAGTTCCTGGATTAACTCACACGGAAGCTACGATCCACGCAATCGTCGAAATAATTCATGCTTTTACAACGTGCGACGTTGAAGGAAATACTCCTCTAGCCGCGAAACTCTACCTCCAATTACTACTGTCTTCCGACACTAGTATCAGCTTTAGTGCCAAACACGCGATTATCAGGGTATTGAGGCCTCGGTACAAACGAAGAAAGGTTTATATACCAAGTCCGCCTCATTGCAGTACTCCAGGTTGGTTTATTTATAATTTTACAGACTTCTAACCAGCCTCTTTTTCCACATTTTTTTGTCACTTTTCACTTTTCCATAGTTGGAATATATTCTAACAAGTGAAATATTTTTTTCAGGTGCTCCAATGGAACCAGAGGAAAAATCAGAACCGATTTCTGCTCAACCATCTCAAGAATCTGCCGAAACGGAGCAACAATATGAGATAGAAGCAGCGGATCCGATGGGTTTGCTGGGTGAAGATGGAAATCAGGCAGCAGGAGGTCGAGCGGCAAATCATCCCTTGGAAGCCCTTCTTGGTCCAGGTGGATTTCCACAACTGATGGAAATGGCTCCCGCTGATGATGACGAAGTCATGGTAGAATTGGCAATCGCCCTGAGTTTGCAGGATCAGCAAGGAGGCGCAGATAATCAAGGTCCTCAGCAAGGATTTCAACAAGGGCTGGCTAATATTCCAGGACTTCAGGGTTTGGAGAATTTAAGTGGACCCGAGTTGCAGCGAATTCAGGCTCTTGCTGTGCAAGGTCTCTCGCATGCTGTCGAAAGATTAAATGTCGCCGTCATGGGTCAGGAAGGAAGTCATTATTCAGATACAACTGCTTCTGCTGGAGGTTCTGATGATGAAGGTTCAACTGCAGCAACTGAAGGCAGTACTTTAAGAACATCGCCAGCGGAACAAGGCGGAAGTGGTGGAAGCGGTGGCAGTAAAGGAAGTGAGAGCGGCGGAAGTGAATCAGGAGGTAGCGCAGTTGATAGTATAACTGGAGAACACAATGTTTCCGGGAGAAGTTCAGCTTATGGAGACAACGCTCCTGAAAGTATTCCACCTATGAATATGACTCAGCCATCTCGTTCTGAAACCAGTTCTGTCGGTGCTCCAACGACTTTCAGTGCTATCGAACAAGAAGAGGGACAAGAGCAAGAACGAGAACGAGTATTAATTCAAGAGATAGATACTCTTGGAGAAAATACAGCTAATCTTCACGATGTGCGAGTCTTGTTACTAGATAAACTAGTCCAATTTATTCCTGACTTAAACGTTTCGGGCGTTCTTGCAATTCCGTTCATGCAGGTAATTCTAATGCTTACATCTGATCTGGATGGTCAAGATGAAAGGGATAAAGCTTGTGTTGAGAGTTTGCTACATGTTCTGGTGAAAGAACTGGAAATGGACAATCCTGATACCAGTGACATTTGTCAGCGCAGCAATAAAAGAGAAGTCCATCTTGTGATAATGCGGTTGTTGAGTGTTTTGATGTCGAGGTCAAAATGTAGTTCAAAGGGCCAATCAGATAATCCAAACTTTGTATCTCAAACAGCAGCAGCTATTCTAAACAATGCAGGAGTTATTGACTATTGCTTGAATTTGCTGAAAGCCCTACTCGAATACTGGAAAAATATCTCAACTGAAGAGTCTGGAAATATCATTGGAGGACAGTTGCTCAGAGATCACCTCATCAGTTCTCCTCCTGATATGTCACCTTTTTTCTTAAAACAGTACGTCAAAGGCCATGCGAGTGATGTTTTCGAACCCTATCCTCAATTATTAACTGAAATGGCACTCAAGTTACCTTATCAAGTGCACAAATATTCTGAGAACGCTGCTCTACAACCAGCTTTTGAACATCAGGCATGGTACTACTATCTTTGTGAATACATGATGTCTTACCAAACTCCTTTCGTGAGAAGACAGGTTCGCAAATTATTGCTCTTCATCTGTGGAAATAAGGAGAAATATCGTCAATTGAGAGATCTACACTCTTTAGTATCTCATGTGCAGTCAGTACAGCAATGCTGCAACACCGGAGGCTATGATCCCCTCCAGTCCCAACCAATCTCAATAAATTTGCCTTACGACTCACTCGTTGAGCTGATAGAACACCTCAAGTGCTGCGTTGAAGTCGCAACAAGTCGAACCGGCAACTGGCAAAGATTTTGCTCCAAGCAAAACACAGTTCTCTCATACCTATTCACTATTTCAACTCTTCTAGATGAAGGCGTCAGTCCCACGGTTCTCCAGTTACTTCAATGTGCGATTTGTTCAAGCAAGTCTAAAGACACTAAAAACAAGGACTCAAAGTCAGGTTCTACGCCAAAAGAAAGAAGAGACCGCGAGAAATCTGAAGATTCTGACACTGAAGCAAAATTCGAGGAAGCCCAGTGTATTTCCCTAGTTGAGCAGATTCAACAACAAGTTTCTCCAGCTCTTCTGACAAAATTCATCCAGACTTTCCTCCTCGAAGCCAACAACACCAACGTTCGTTGGCAAGCTCACTCCTTAATTCTCGCTATCTACAAAAACTGTGGTCCATCAAATCAGGAAATCCTTCTGGATCTTCTTTGGCGATTGTGGCCACTTCTCCCCATGTATGGAAGGAAAGCTGCTCAATTCGTAGATCTCCTTGGCTACTTTTCTCTCAAAACTCCTCACACTGGGAATAAAATGCACGCTTACATGGAACAAGCAGTCGCAGTTCTTCACGCGCAGAATCAATTATTGTCCCGTCATCCAAACGCAAACTTATATGCCAATCTCGCTCAATTCGTAGAACTCGATGGATACTATCTAGAAAGCGAACCATGCCTCGTATGCAACAACCCTGAAGTACCAATGTCGACAATTAAACTATCCTCAATCAAAGTTGACTCGAAATTCACGACCACCACACAAATTGTTAAACTCGTGGGCAGTCACACGATCAGTCGCATCATCTTGCGAATTGGGGACTTGAAGAGGACAAAGATGGTTCGGACTATTAACGTTTTTTACAATAACAGATCCGTCCAAGCTGTCGTCGAGTTGAAAAACAAACCAGCCATGTGGCACAAGGCGAAGAAAATTACTCTTGCCCAAGGCCAGACAGAGATTAAAATAGAATTCCCATTGCCAATAGTCGCTTGTAACTTAATGATTGAGTATGCTGATTTCTATGAGAACATCCAGGCCTCTTCAGAAACTCTCCAGTGTCCCAGATGCTCAGCCAGTGTTCCCGCAAACCCCGGAGTTTGCGCCAACTGTGGAGAGAATGTTTTCCAATGTCACAAATGTCGGGCGATCAATTATGACGAGAAAGATCCGTTCTTGTGTCACGCCTGTGGCTTTTGTAAATATGCAAAGTTTGATTATACCTTAACTGGAAGACCTTGTTGTGCAGTTGATCCCATAGAAAGCGACGATGATCGAAAGAAAACAGTAGCGACGATTAATACTCTTTTAGAAAAAGCAGACAGAGTTTACAAGAGTTTGATTTCGAATAAGCCAACCCTGGAGATGTTCCTCGTAAAGATTTCCGAGCATCGTTCAGATAGAAGTTTGGAAGAAGGAGTCCAAGTCGCTGGAAGCACGCAAGTTAATAGAGCGATTCAACTACTTGCCCAGAAGTATTGCGGGGAATGCAAAACTTCTTTTGAGGAATTAAGCAAGATTATTCAACGAGTCCTCGCCTGTCGGAGAGAACTAGTTGCTTATGATAGAAATCAAAGGGGACAGACTGTGGTGCAATACCATCAAGCCTCCACTTCTGATGGGTCAGTTAGAGATGAACCAATTGCTCCGAATGCAGGCAGATGTTATGGTTGTGCCTCAGCTGCGACAGAACACTGCTTAACGCTTCTTCGAGCTTTGGCAACCAACACAGCTGCAAGAGAAGTTTTGTGCAAACAAGGACTTATTCAAGAACTGGTAGAAAATAATTTAAGAAAAGGAACTGTTCAAGTTCAGGAGGAAGTTCGACAGCTTCTCTGCCTCGTAACGAGGGACAACATCGATTCGACGAAGGAACTCTGCTCACTTTTAGCCAACAGAGTCACGATGACTCTACAAGGTCGAGTAGCCACTCACGATTTATCCATGGCAGTTCGTCATGAAATGGCACTTCTTGCAGCTTTGGTGCAGAAAGAAGATTCTTGCTGGGAACAGAAACTCAGATGTGTGATGCAGCTTTTCTTACTTGCTTGTAAGGATTCAAAGAGCCCTGTCGTGATGGAAAGTATCATCCTACCTTGTATGAAGATCCTTCAGGGTGTGATAAAACCAGAACAACCGGTTTCGAAGAAGAACAAGGACAAGAATGTAGAATCTCTATCAACGATACAACCGCCTCCGGGGATTAGTATTGATATTGGAAGATGGTTGAATGGTGATTCGAAACATACTTACAATGATTGGTTACAGAAAATGCCATCGAGGAAGTCGGAAGCTGGCCCTAGCAAACAATTAACGAAAGAAGAAGCAAGGGTTGTTTACCTAATGGAAAAATACGGACATCGTTGGCACAACAGATGTCATCGGTTAAGGGATGTAAAACCGTTGAAGCTGGTCGATGAAGCTTGGTTGAAGGAAGTTCTTTTTAATCCTAGTTCAAGGCTTGCGAGACAAGTTGCCTGCACGATGGTGGAAAGTCTTTGTCAAGGAATGGAACGGAAAAAGGAACTTTTGGTTCTTCTGACAAATTATCTGGAGGAAGTCCACATGGCGGGAGAAAGTAGCGCAGAGTTTTTATCCCTTTATCAAAGTCTGATTAGACAATCTCCCTGGAAACAATTCCTGGCGGTGAAAGGAGTTTTGACTCTTCTAGCTGAGTTGCTGACTAAAGAGATAGAGGAGTTGCATCGGTTAGAGGAAACAACCCTGACAAGTGATCTCGCCCAGGGTTATTCGCTCAAAATGTTGACAGAGCTTCTGGCCACTTTCCTTGAACAAGATAACATCAAGCAGCATTTTAAAGGTAGGCTGGTTGGTGCTGTTCTTAATGGCTATTTGTCCCTGAGAAGGTTGGTAGTCCAGAGGACGAGGTTAATTGATGACACGCAAGAAAAGCTTCTGGAACTTCTTGAGGAGATGACGACTGGAACAGAGGAAGAGACCAAGGCGTTTATGGCGGTTTGCGTTGAAACTGTTCAGAAGTATAGTCCACAGGATGTGAGAACGCCCGTCTTCATCTTCGAAAGACTTTGCTCGATTATTTACCCAGAGGAGAACGACGTCGGAGAATTCTTCCTCACTTTAGAAAAAGATCCTCAGCAAGAGGACTTCCTTCAAGGAAGAATGTTGGGCAATCCTTACAGCAGTTTAGAACCTGGACTTGGTCCTTTGATGAGAGATGTGAAAAATAAGATCTGTCAGGATTGTGAACTCGTCGCGCTTTTGGAAGACGATAATGGAATGGAGCTTCTTGTAAATAACAAAATTATCAGCCTCGATCTGCCAGTGAAGGAGGTGTACAAAAAGATTTGGGTGGTCGAAGGTGGCGAGTGCGACGCGATGAGGGTTGTATACCGAATGAGAGGACTTCTTGGAGATGCTACGGAAGAGTTTGTGGAAACCTTGAATGCTAGCACCGAACAGGAAGTTAATAATGAGGAAGTGTATAAAATGGCGAACGTTTTGGCGGATTGTGGAGGATTGGAAGTGATGTTGGATCGACTTGCAGCGATACAGGATGTCAGCAGAGCAAGACCTTTGCTCCAAGTTCTTCTGAAGCTTTTCCGTCTGTCAGTGAAGGTCAAAAAGAACCAGGAAGTTCTCAGTAGACCGGAATTAAAAGCTGTTTCTGTATTATTGGATGTTCTTCAAAGGTGTTTGGAAACAGAATCAGACAGTTCGCAGGTAAGATTACTAGTTTCATTTATTTTAGGTAAAATTTTAATTTATTTAGATTTAAGGCTCTGATTCAAAGATTTTGACCATACAAATTGTTCTTATTTGCAGGCTAAAGTCACAGAACAACTGTTGGATATCATGGAGAACATTTTGGCGAACGCCGCTGCACAGCCTTTAAATTCCTTCGAAGCGTTTTCTAAGACATTGGGAGGAGTCGATCACATCAAGGCGCTCTTGTCCTGCACACAATCAGCAGCAGTGAGACAGAGTCATAGTGTTCTGTTGCACCTGGCGAGGGTTTTGGCAGCTCTGGCTTATGGAAATGAAGAAAAAATGGCTTTGTTGTGCGACTATTTTAAGCCAGTGTTGAACTTTTATAAATTCGATTATGAACATACAACGGAGGATGAACAGAAGTTGGAGTTGTTTTGCGTTCTGACTCAGGGAATTGAAAGAAACGCGATTGGAAACACGTTAAAGGACCATATTATTGGAATGGGCATTGTCAAGGACGCTTTTGAATACATAACGATGCATGCTCCTTGTGTGAAACCTACATTACTGAGGACGGATAGTGATGAACTAAAGGAATTTATATCAAAGCCTGCTTTGAAATACATATTGAGGTTCCTTACAGGTCTGGCGACAGATCATGAACCTACACAATTAGCAGTCTCGCAAGCGATTATCAGCATCATCCATAGATTGGAACAGGTGTCTTCAGATGAGCATGTCGGTTCTTTAGCGGAGAACTTGTTGGAAGCTCTTTGTACAAATAAGACAGTGTCGGAGTTGATTGAAGAGGCGAGACAGCATACAAGGAGTGAGAAGAAGAGACTGGCAATGGCAATGAGGGAGAGACAGTTAGGAGCTCTAGGAATGAGGACGAATGATAAAGGTCAAGTCACAGCGAGTGGGACGATTCTTCAGCAAATGGAGGATTTGGGAGACGAGACTGGACTTGTTTGTGTCATCTGCAGAGAGGGATACAAGTTCAAACCAAATATGGTCCTGGGAATCTACACCTTTACGAAACGCTGCAACGTCGAGGAGTTTGAGATGAAGCAGAGGAAGACTGTAGGTTACACTACAGTTACTCACTTTAATGTGGTACACGTCGATTGTCACATGTCAGCAGTTCGATTAGCACGAGCGAGGGATGAATGGGAGAGTGCCGCTTTGCAAAATGCCAATACCAAGTGCAACGGTTTACTGCCACTTTGGGGACCTCAAGTTCCTGAGTCTGCCTTTGCGAGTTGCTTGGCAAGACACAATACCTATTTGCAGGAATGTACAGGACATCGTGACATTTCTTACTCATCGACAATCCACGATTTGAAGTTGCTCCTCCTCCGATTCGCTCAGGAAAGAAGCTTCCACGAGGACACGGGTGGAGGTGGACCCCAATCAAATATGCACATAATACCTTATCTTATTCACATGGCTCTCTACGTCATCAATACGTAAGTTCTAATTCATATTCTATTGATTTAAGGAAATAGTATCTCCTTTTTATAAATTTACAGAGTTTTATACAACTTTGAACTTTTTATTTTGCAGAACAAGATCGGCATCGAGAGAAGAGAAGACGCACATGTCTTATTTACAATCACCTGCCAATTCTTCGTGGCTCGAGAGTTGTTACGAATCCGATGGACCGTTTTACCAGTGCACTCTCTCGCTCCTCATAATGTCGCCCGCCCAATGGAATGTATACAAGATCACACATTTGAAGAGGCTTATTATCCTCGCTCAACAGAGATATATTTCTCCCATGTCGTCTACGAAAACTTTATCCGACGCTATTGCGAAAGACTACTCAGTTTACAAGAGTGCGCTCATCTTTTTTGGTCTCGTCGACTGCATATACAATAACTTTTTCAAGGTGCGTAAAGAAACATCTGAAGTTTTCAAATTTGAATGCTTTTTTAAGAACTTTCAAGTTGAAGACTTCTTTATCAAAACAGAAGTAAATTAATTGGGAAGCTTTTAAATTTGAAAGAATTCAAATTCATAAGAATTAAGAACTCTGAAAATAATGTTTTTTTATATAACTTTTACAGAAAGTCAGCGTCTCATCGGACGATCAATGGCCGTCAATTTTAGCTGAATATATTAGGCACAATGACGAGGCTTTGCTCAAAGCTTCGGAACGCGTTTTGGCAACTTATAGAGATGAATTGTTACCTTGTGAATCATTTGAAGAATTTTGTGATGTTGTTGGTAAGTGCAAAATTCAGTTTTAAATATTTTTTAATGATATTCCAATTATTATTATGATTATTAAACTAAACTATATGTGATTTCTTTTTCAGGATTGATTGACGAAATAACAGAGCCTTCGTCGTTCATAAATGAAGTCTTGCAAGAACTTGCTTAGAGTGATTGGAAACACGTGCCCTCCTGAAACGCTTTCTTACATCCCCAATTCTTCGAGTGTGAAAAAAAATACCCGAGTGCATATTTTTAGTTTTTTTTTTTTATGACACGAACGGAAGCGGCTTACCGAAGCCCTTAATTATTGTCAAATTTGTCCAAATGTCGCCAGATTGGGATACATCATTGTGTTTGTTGCAAGTAATGAATTTATATTATGATCGACACTGAATGGCGTTCTTATTTATGTATAAGCCTATATGAATAATTATAAAGATAAAAATTGTGCTTTAACGAAATTCGATTTAATAAAATGTTTGCAGATGTTAAGTTTATCCTTCATATTTATTTACAATATTTAAGTCAGTCATTAACGCCTTTTAAGATTTTGATACAGTTTCAAGTTTGTCTCTTCAAGAGCTCTGAAGGCTTAACAATTTGAATGCTGTTCAAATTCGAGGGGGTTTACTTTAAAATAGAGTGCTTATAATTTAATCAAATTAGAAATTTAATACAAATTGTAATTTTAGTACAAATATATTAAATTACAGAAAATTAATGAAAGAATACCTTCAAGATTTGTATCTGACTGAAAGAGATTGAGATACACGTCCTAGTCCCAACACCATTTCAAGTTTTCAGCCCACTATTAATTCTTTGATCCTTTAACATCCTTTCCTCAATCGTGTTTTAAAGTTAGAATGGGTGTTATTGAAGGGTGAGGAGTGCATTTATCAAAACTTTTTTTCCAGACAGGTTCTGGCGAGAGTTGAGAGTTTGAGAGTAGCCAAGCATTTTTCAATGACGTATCACTGGAGGTTTTTTTTACATAAATTACATAAATGAGGTTTTTTATGTAAAAAATCGGTAAAATATAATATTAAGATTTGCGTAATTATAGAAGCACCGATAACATCACTTATTCTATGCACTCTACCGATTGTAAAAAATTTATTTATGTTATTCTGTTACTAAAGATAAATAAACAAAATTTTATACCTATTTTTTGTGTATCTATTTTTTCCTCACCTGTACATAAATAAAGTTAAAATTAAATAAAACGTTCTATTTCAACTTCTGTCATTGACACAAATATGGACTTGCACATAACTCCTATAAAATCTAAATTAAAATAAAAATTCTTAATTTTTGGGTGTAGCTTTTTTTTATAATCCTCTCCAAGAGCATATTATTCATATCAACTTCAATATTTTTATAATAAAATGGTATGGGAGTAAAAGGAATTAAAAGTTTTAATTCCTTTTAAAATCAATGTTCTCGTTGAATGGAGAGCAAAGGCGAAGCACAAAATCAGAAATTTGTATCAGGAGAATAGAATATGCGAAGAGGTGGCACGAGTTTCCCACATATTGCGCATGCGCTGCGCGCGAAAATTCAAAATTGCTTTAAAATTTTAAACTACGAATACCTCCTCGCCCATTTTATTCTCCTGGTAATCCATGCAGAATTTTCGTCTTTATTCAAACTTAATCGTCGCCAGAGACCATTTTCTGGTACAGAAATCAAGAGATTGTATCAGGAGAATATGATGCACGAAGAGGTATTCGTAGTATAAAAGGTTAAGAACAATTTTGAATTTTCGCGCGCAGCGCATGCGCAATATATGGGAAACTCATGCCACCTCTTCACATATTCTATTCTCCTGATACATTTCAGGCTGAATTTTGCCGTTTGTTCTCGTTTATTCGATAGCTGAGTCGAAGAGCAAAGACCAGAGAATTGTATTAGAATACTATGATGCATGAATAGCTCTTTGTTCATGAAATTTATTCATCTTATTTTTTTACTAAGGATAATTATAAGGAATAAGGATAGGATTTTTACTGTAAGGATAAATAAACAAAATTGTTTACGTATTTCTATGTGTATTTATTGTTTCCTCATCATTACATCTTCTCTTACATTTTACATCTTTTTTCCTCATCAATATTACAAGTTAAAAATCACTATTACATTCTTGATTTACAATCTTACTAATTTCTACGCTTACATTGTTGATAGTAAAATTACTAACGTTTTGTAATCTTTTTCTTTACATCCTTTTTTCTCATCTTTACAAGTTAAAAATCACTATTACATTCTTACTGATTTCTGCGCTTACATTCTTGAGATTAAAATAATCTTTTTCTCTACATCTTTTTTCGTCATCTTAATAAAAGTTAAAATTCACTATTACATTCTTGATTTACAATCTTACTGATTTCCGCGCTTACATTCTTGGTAGTAAAATTACTAATTTTTGTTAACAATGCACGTATAAAGCTGTGATTAATGAGGCGATGAGAAAGCACTACATTTTCTTCGTGATCAAATTCGTTGTCTCTGAGACTTTCGTAAACATTTTCTAACTCTTCTCGAATGCTTTCTGAGGCTTCTGGATCTCCTGAGAATAACTTCAATCTCGTTGTCAAAATTTTCTGTAATGTAATGATAAATACAAATTAGTGAATTAATAAAGAAATGGTAAGTTTAATTTACTAATTAATTGTTAAGGATGTTGCTGCCAAATTCTATTATTAAAATTCGATTTCTTCATCTTACTTTACAAATATTAAATTTTGAAGTCATATTTTGAATTCTTCGTTTTATGCAAAAAGTATCGAAACTAAATATTTTTTCGCTCTATATGCAGTCTTATACTTGAAAAAAGATTAGCAATACAGAGCAAAAAAATATTTATGTATAATTTTCGTTGAGTAAAATGAAGAATCGAATTATTATGAGCTTAATATTTGGTTCCACCACCCTTAAAATAAATTCAATTATTATCTTAACTAAATAAATTTCACTAATTTAATTAATTCTAACTTTTTAATTTACAGACATTAAACAATCTGTAATACATACCTAACAAGCTTCTTTTGGTATCCAATGAATCAAGTTTCTTGTATTTTGCAATTCGACATCTGTTGCAAATGCAAGAGGACTGTAAATCCATTCTTCTGCAATCAAAGTAGTTGACACTGAATCCTTTATTATAATATTCAAGCGATCGCTTAAAGATTGCTTAGTAGAACTCAATTCCCTCATTAATATTTCCTGGGAACCCTCAAGTTATGAGGCGTTCAGTTCCTGAATTTGAATTAATCTTTCCGCTGGAAGAATTTCTTGATCTATTTTTTCAACGATTTCCTCTATAATAACACCTTCCGTATGTTGTATCACTGATTCGAGTAAATCTTCAACGATAGTAGCTTGGCTAATCTGAAATTAGAAGTTTAATTTATCTATAATCTGGATTATATCTATAATTATTATATTCTATTATCTTAATTTGGATAAATATATAAATATTTAGTTAAAAATTCATATTTTTGATTAAAAAATTATCTTTTTATTTTAAATAAGACTTTCAAATTGAATTCAAAATACATTATATTAAAAATCACTATATGTCTCCTGTTTAGATATAATTTTGAGCTGTGAAGTCTATTACACTTCTAAGTAATCTAAGTTAAAACAACTTTACCTTCTCAGTTTCCTCTTTTGAAAAGTTTTCTTCGATCAAGCGTCGTTTCAACTAAAGAACTTCTCTAACGTATACTTTTCTTCCTCTTTAACGCTCGTACAGATTCGATTGCCCAGGTACAGAGCCAGAGCCTCTCCAAATATGAAGACTCCTCATCTTCATGACACATCTTTACCATCTTTGAAGGCGACCTTATTCCAGTAAGTCACTCGAAATTATAATAAATATTTTCCTCGCCTTGGTTCACTTTCAAATTAGAATATTTACCGTGATGAATTTCCACACTGTGGGGATCGATTTCAGTTGACTTGTAAAACCAAATTAGCACTGAATGAAATTGCTCTCGAGTGATGACCTGAAAATAATTAATTTTTGTTAAATTCATTAATTATTTAATTAACACACTTCTTATTGTAAAAATCTCTCTTATCCAATTATTACCTCCTTTAATTGCGAATCAAAAGCTTCAAAAGTTTTTTTGGCTTCCAGCAAAAGTTGATCTGCAGAAGACACGGGGATTTCAAACCCATAAATAATAAATTCTCACCACTCGATGGAGTCGTAATTGCAACCAAAGAGTTCCTGGATTATCTGACAGACTTGTTAATTCTGTAATTTATACCATGCAGAAGGAAGTAATACTTCTTCTTCTTTTTCGAGATTTCGTTAACACTGTTAATCTCCCTTTCATATCTGTAAAATAAAATATGTTATTTCAACAATATTTAAATATCTACAACTATACTTATCTAAAAAATATTTACGCAAACGATGAAAAATTTTTTGAATATTGCCTAGCAGAAAATTAATATCAGAACTAATATTAATAATAATATTAATATTAATAATAATATTAATATTAATAATAATATTAATATTAATAATATATTAATATCCTCTTTAGTCTCATTTTCATTCTGTTATATCTCAAAAAAAGTAGCATAACACAAATTTTTCCATCAAACTATATGATACTTTTCCGAATTAAGTTCCACAGATTATAGTTTACAAGATTTTTTACCTTTGCTCTTCTTCTTTGGGCTTGCCTCTGTCCTCCACAAAGAATCAACAATACTCTCATCATAATCGATGTTTACTTTCACAGCCTTATAACAAATACTTTGATCAACTTCGCATTCAATCATCCTTCTTCACAATCTTCTGACTGCTTCTGACTTCATCTTGACAATCTTGACTTGATATTGATATTAGGCTGTGTAATGTGACGTCACAAGCCACATGGTGGGGGGTAGACTGTCAGGAAGGTTGGGCTCAACAAAAATTGTACATGGAAATCAATGCAAACTGAAATAAAAACAATTTTTCAGCGTATAAATAAGTCATAAATTTATTAATAAGTATATTTTATAAGTGACCAATCCATTTCCGCTTATTTTGAGTACCCATTTGTCCCTTGACATACTTTTAATTTTTGAATATAAAATGAAATCTCATAAATTTGTAGGTTATTTGGCCGTTTTTGGGGTTATCAGGGTTATCAACACAAATCAAACGGTTAAATAACCTACAAATTTATGAGATTTCATTTTATATTCAAAAATTAAAAGTATGTCAAGGGACAAATGGGTACTCAAAATAAGCGGAAATGGATTGGTCACTTATAAAATATAC
Organism: Synergus japonicus; assembly: GCA_900474275.1. Lineage (NCBI taxonomy): Eukaryota > Metazoa > Arthropoda > Insecta > Hymenoptera > Cynipidae > Synergus > Synergus japonicus. The sequence goes on along the minus strand of UCOH01011836.1, from coordinate 59,894 downwards.
TTATTAATAAATTTATGACTTATTTATACGCTGAAAAATTGTTTTTATTTCAATTTGCATTGATTTCCATGTACAATTTTTGTTGAGCCCAACCTTCCTGACAGTCTACCCCCCACCATGTGGCCTGTGACGTCACATTGCACAGCCTAATTCTTGACATTAAGGGCTTCCTGCGCGCGCAGCGCATGTTGGCTCCCCGCCGGAAAAATGCTGTTATTGGTCAAAATTTGGCGCGCGATTCAAAATCGAATTAATTTAATTGCAGTTTGAATAGCGCGTGTAAAGTTTTGACCAATAGGGGAATTTCTTTAGCAGGAAACCAACACGCACTGCGCGCGCAGGCAGTAAACTTTGACAATAGTATTTGTATTTATTTATATTTACATTATATTGAGTATATATACAATACTGCTATTATACAGCTAGAAAACTTTTCTTCAGTTTTGTAATAGAAATATTAATTTTATATAAATTTTTCAAGAATTTCATTTTGAAAAAAAATCCGCATTTTGGAGTCTGCGCCTCCGCAATTCTACAACTTGGGTATGGCAACACTGCAAACTTTTGGTTCGTTGGATTATTCGTTAAAAAATTCAAATTTTATTGTTTATGAAATTTGTGTTAATTTTTTTAAAATGAGCGAAATGACTAATTCTGAATTGCCTGTGTGCGAAACAATGGAAGAAAAAATGACAATTCCTCGTCGAAAAGAGAGTCTGAAGCGTCGATCGTCTATTTTCCAAAGACGATCGATATTGTTGACAGCTCAGAGGAGTAAAACTGAAGGTTTGTTCAATTTGAAGGTTATGTTTACATTCAAATTTTTACTTTTTTTAGTGGTCTCACTAGAAAAGTAGGTATAAAAGTGAAAATTTAAATGCACGCACAAAGAGTAACTCATTATAAATTATTATTTTTTGTAGAATTCGACGAATCAAAAACTACTAATGTTATATTTCCAACCGAAACCCCAACGAATGAGGATGGAGCAAAAGTGGATGAAGTAATAGAACCATTTAATTTAAGAGCCTACATTGATAGACTGAAACGAGAGAAGCAAGACTGGCAGGAAATTCATCGAGATCGAAGGACCTGTTATCGCAACCTCGTCAAGAAAAAAGCTAAGATAGAAGAGAATGGCCAAGAAGTTGATTTGAGTATTCTGACCGAGTCTGAAAGAAATTTCATCGATGGACGTCCCAATTATGAACATATTCTTGAAAGCAGTAAAGCTTTGGTTGAAATGGCAGTGAAACTCACTATTCTTAATAAATACTGTACTCAACTGAACGAAAAATTCCACGATAAAATGGAACAAAATATCAAAGAAGCAACAAAAAAAATCATTTCTATGGTAGACTAATTGGTAATTATCTAATTATTTCATTTTTTCAATTTTCTATATATGAAATAAGATAAAAGTCAAGCAATGATGAAAAGTTGAAAATCGATAAAAATTACCTGATGAACCAAAAACCAGTTAATGAAAGGATTCCAGAATACAATTTTTGATTCTTAAAATATTTTTAATGATTCATGAACGGATAATCCATCAGTCTAATGTCAAGCCTGCTTATTCATAACGAAACATGATGTTATTTAATTATAAATTACTTGAAGTAATTAGGAAATTATCCATTAAATTACTAATAGACTCTGCGTTCTTTTACGCTACACAAAATTAAGTATTACTAAAAGATTTTTGGTAATGTAGACCTTAGTTGGACAAAGCTTATACAGTAAAAGCTCTAAATTTCATTTACAATTTCAATTATCGAAATAATAAAGCAATGAATTTTGCACTAGCTGCTATTCAATTTTCCTATACTACAAAAACAGTAGCAAAATCTTACTAACTCATTTTCATCATTTAATTTCCTTTCAGTACGCCAAGTTTTACTCTGTGTTTAAAGAAAAACAACCGTTTAATCTTGCTCCCGTGGTTTTTAGACTTTTCAAAAATTCCAGTATCGAGTGGACTAGCGAACAGAGTTGTCATCTGTGTAGATGAAAACTTTTTCGTCTCGCGGCTTTGCGTTCTCGGTAGGCTAAGAATTCTTTTCTTGATGAACTGCTTCGCAGTTCCAAAATGTGATTAATTTTTCGAACTATTTCTTCAGCTGTGGCCGAGTCAGCTTCAAAATCGTGAGTTTTGAAGGAAGCTGATTGTTGAAGGGGATGGCTCGACGAAACTGAAATATGAGTTCAGTTTTAATTTGACTTTGATATTAAGTATAGATTTTAAACAAAATATTATATATATATTCAGTTTATACCTATGAAACTATCGGTACTGGATGAGTTTGGTGTATAAATCAGAGTGAACATCGTTTTTGATCCTTTGTTTTCTGTTATTTCGCACCAGGCAATTCTATCAATATGATAACTGACTGCACGTTGTCTGTTCCAAAAGCGACCAGCTCCTTTTCCGGTTATAACTGAATCAATTTCTATCTTCTCTCCAGATATTCCTAGGTGTATTTCAGTCTTTGCTCTTACTTTGTTAATTATGTATACCCTGCGAAAATTAATTATGTATACATGCTAAGATGTAGAGCTGTGCGATAAAATACAAAACATTGATCAATTTTACCTATATAGTTGATAAAGCGGTGCTTCCATGGCAGTCGTATGGCCTTCCATCTTCGCCAAATCTTCCGCAACTGCATCTTGCTCTTTATCTTTTTTATCCTCCTCCTCATCCCTTGCTTCAACTGTGCTGACAGTATCATGTCTAGCTCTGTCGCTCGGTTTCATTTCCACCAAACCCAAAGTCGTAAATTCAAATTTCGATATTACTTCTCGTGGATCCAAACACGGGAAATCCCAATCTACTTCACCATCGTCCTCTGTGATGTATAAACCATATTGACCGATTTCTTTCCTGAAATTAAATAATTTATTGTTTATTAAAATAAATTGTAGATTAAGATGATTTATTTAGGAAATAAAAACTTACTGGAGAATGTGATTAGGATTTTCACTAGCGTACTTGTAACAGATTAATCCAATAAATTCTTGGACTTTAGCAGTCGCTGTGACTACAACTTGAAGGGGATATGCTCTTTCTTCTGGTGGCAACATACACATAAATATTCTGTACCTTCGCACTGGAACTCCGAGTTGAGCCTAGAATTAAGAAGTTCGTTTCTAAATAAATAGAAGTGAATCTTAAAGATATAAAAAAAAAACTTTATCTAATTATAAATGTAATTGATCTTACATTCCCATCGAATTTTGCATATTCAGTAAAAGGATTTTGTGGAAGTTTCGGACATTTCTCAAGTTGTTCAGAAAGTAAAGATTGTTTCTTGATCTTCGTTTCCCTTTTGCGGAAATCTTTTTTTTGAAACAATTCTTGCTGCTTTTCAATGGAGATATTTCCTGGATTATATTCCCATTTTACATGTTTTACTTTGGAAGCCTTCTTCCTTTCCATATCCATTTTTTCCAAACGTTGAGCAGTATTCGAACGTTGCCTATGACTAAATTCCATGTCTGTCAGTAGTAAAAAAAATCGTTAGTCAAATTGAATAGAATATAATTTTTGGTCTTTTATAGAGAAAAAAATATATTTAATGTATGTACCAAACGAAATATCATAGGATTCTGCCAATGCATCTAAATCTTCTTCGTCACTTTCTTCCATTTCTGCGTAGCAATTCAGTGTTCCGTTTGATTTTAGAGTGTTTGGGATGTCTTCTCTAGCCATCACCATTTCGCACATTCCTTAAATACAAAAAATAATAACAATTATATATTTTCATAAATACTCTTCAAGAAAAAGCTTTTATTTTTAGAAGTATAAAAGCTGTTGCATATGGATTAACCTCAAATTGTTTTTCTATTACAAACCTGTGTCATCCGTAGTTATGAAACTGTCTCTGATGTGGGACAAAAGCCAGTGTTGATTATCGTAAAAGGCCATTGTTTACTCCTGTAATTCAATCAAATTCAGTATTGTTTATTCACTCCATTCACTAACTGTCGACAAACTTTCTATTGCTTTCTATTTTACTTTATAGACCAATGCCACACTAGTCACGCCCAGCAAATGTTTTCATTTATTAAGATAGGCATTTCTTGCCGATTTTGGAGAACAATCACACATCTACAACTTCCGCTTTTCTTTAGTTTTTAATTATTTTTTAAATCCAATTTTTTTATCATTTTGGAAGGATTTTGTGTACATATCTTTGACGTATATATATATTTCTACCGCTTCTAGTAGAAACTTCCTTATCGACCTTATTCCTAACAAGATTGAGAAAATGTCGAATTTCTCTGATAGATGGCGCAGTGTGTATGTTCTGGTTGAATTTCATTTCTTTATTGTTCCTATTTTTTTGACCGTTATTATTCAAAATTCAAACGTTCGGAGAACACGGAATGAATAAAAAAGTTGATTTATAAGTCGATTTGTATATTATCTCGTGTCAAGAATCGTGTTTGTATTTGATTATTTCATTATTTAAATCATTAGTAATTTAGTGTTATAGAGTCAGTTGAGTTAGTGTAGTGAAATCGCAAAAGAAAATAAAAAGTTTCAAAATTAAGGTTACATATTGTTTCTGTTTGCAAATTCTTATTTAAAATTTTAAGATGTAATGAAAAATAAGTAAAGTTAAAGATATTGTAAAGTAAGTAAAATTGCACAAACTGTTACAGAAAAAAGTCAATTCTTTTTATGAAGTTGTAAAAATTGAAATTGACCATTAATAATCTAGACTTTGGATTTTCATGATTTTCAAGTTAAAATTTTGCACTATTTTTTTTTATAGATTAGACACTATTGAGATTTTTGTTGTTAAGGGCGTTGGACCCAAATGTTAAGCTCAAAATTCAATTCTCCATTTTACTCAACGAAAATTATACATCAATATTTTCTCGCTTTATAGCACTAATCTTTATTCAAATATAAGACTGCATACAGAGAGAAAAAATATTTAATTTCGATAATTTTTCTATAAAATGAAGAATTCAAAATCTCACTTTAAAATTCAATATTTTCATTTTTTTAAAAAAATATTTCGATTAGATATTTTCTCGCTCTGTACGCATAATTCTAATTAAAAGCTGATTAATTTTACAGAAGGGAAAAATTCCACTTTTAATATTTGTTGAGTAAAATGAAGAAATTGAATTTTTAGATTAGAACTTGGCTCCAACACCCTTACCGTTTAGTAATTTCGAATAAATTCACATGAAGTATATTTTAATATTTTCAGTAACAATAACAATATTTTATTACATAACTTACAATTTAAAAAAAATATTACCGTTGTTGTTGAACTTTTTTCCTATTCATGTTAAATTTAATTTGATGAAAATTCAGTTATTTGAATCAGGTCCCAAAATTCTTTTTGTAATACTTAATATTAAATATGATTAAATTCTATAACATTTTGCTAGAAGTTCCAATAAAATTTATGTTAAAAAGAGAATTTTGCTTTAAAAACTCGTTATAATTAATAATTATAATGTAATAAATTATATATAATTAAATTTAAATTTAAATTTCAACGAGTTTTTAAAGCAAAATTCTCTTTTTAACATAAATGTTATAAAAACTTCTGGCAAAAAGTTATAGAATTTAATTATAAGCTTCAACTAATCGATATAAATTTCTTTTTCTTTTTGTAAACTGAATTTGAAAAATGTGAGCTCAGAGCCACGATATAAATTTGCTATTTCGGTGCGTTGCACTCCATCTTCAGAATGTCTATAAAATTTCGTTTGAAATTTCATACCTATTGTAATTTCAAGAGTTGAGAGTATACGATGCGTAATATATGGTTAATATCCATCATATACAAGCACTTATGGTTTGAATGGAAATCCGATACGCTGTCGTATGAAAGTCGATTTTTAGCAAAATAAAATAAAATTTAGTAAAATCAGATAAGAAAAGGATATATTTTGATACTCTTCTCTCGTTCGAAGATGAGAAATACGATTTCAGTTTATGATCACATGCATACCGTAAACATCGCATAAACGTAAGCGCAATACGCAAAAGTCGTTAAAGACACCGTCACGTAAGGTGTGAAACATAAAATGCAACCCATTTCAAAATTATATATATCCCTTTATAATGACTTCACCATTGGTTGAACCTACGCCTCGAGTCATTTCGTCTCGTTTTTACGTCTTATCGTTCATGTCTCCGGAGGCTGTAATTTTAGATAAATTTCTTTTAAATCTCAAAAACCCCGGAAATCGTCACATTTAACAAACTTTATTACAGGCACTTTATTAAATTGCGATACAATTTTATTACAGAGTAGTCGTCCGCACAATAACACCAGTTTTGATGTCTTTCGGCTTTAAAGATTCAAACTTCGAGTTAGAAATTTTTTGAATTAGCTAAATGAAGTAAATAATCAAATATTCGAAACTATATCTTTAGAAATAAATTTTATTTCTATCTCTATTTAATTTCTTTCAAAGAACTCTACGATCTATATCGGATTACAAAGTTTATTTGATAACGATTTTTCAAAGAATTTGTATGCGAGTCTCAAAGCTTGGACTCTAATGCATCTCCCATGTCTCAAAGCATATAACTTATATTACGTTGGTTAGAACATCGTCAGTCGATAGCTTTCACCTAAATTGCGATTAAACTTCAACATATTACTTAATAAATATGAGCTTGATGCTCCTTACCTTTAAACCTGGGGTTTAGCTTTTAATTCATCTAAAAGTAATAATGTAGAAAAGTAAAAATATATAAAATACCTGAAGTGCTTTAAATCTTTTTAAAAAATGCAAAATAATTAATGCTAGTTTACCGATAAATAACTAATTCAAAATTTATTTTTCAGGTGTTTGTGCTTCCTGAAGACTAGCTTACGAGATCAGAATTTGGAGATCACTGTTTTGAATTTTCAAAATTAATTCAAGAAGAGAGACACTGAATGATTGTCAATGTCGGAAAGGTAAATAATAATAAAGACTTTCAGAAATTGGCCTCTTAAGAAATTACCTGAAAACATAGAGAACAATGAAGGAACTGAAATATCCTTTGTCATGTGACAACATTCAGCACGATTCAGCCATGGTATAAACAACCAAAAGCAATTTCCGAACACACTCTGCCTGGGGCAGTAAAACAAGTCCCATAACCTTCTGCTTTTCTCTTTTCTACTCGAAGGCTTGGCATTGCACAGGGATATTTCGGTATTTACTCGACTCTGCTTGGTTATTGTCCCTTTTCGCGCGTATGTGTCTTCATAATTCTTCTCTCTTTCGTTTCTTGGTAGGATCTCTTGCCACCCTCTTTTCACCCTCTTCTCTAGAGAGTCTGTGCTCCTTCTCTGAGCTTGATATCAGGAATTGCGACTTTCTTCCTCCTGCAGTTGGTCGACAACTCGATTTCCTTTTTCTTTTTCTAGCTGAAGCGACGTCGTCGTAAAACTCGTTGGAATTATCGTTCGTAGTCCGCTAAGACGGAATGAGACAAATTCACTACAAGGATAAATGCTTAGTTGTAAGGTGGGAAATAAGTGTGCTACCAGAGGTGTGGAATTCATCGGGATTTGGGGTAGTTGGAAGACCAGGCTTAGGTAAAGTTGAAGGCTGTACTAAAAGTGATAGATAGTTAGCCAACGAGCAGTTTCAAGACTTCGTGCTTAAGTTTTGGCCAAAGTTCTTGAAACTTCAGAACGTCTCTCGGGAATCTGTAGATGTATTGTACAAATTCTCCCCAGTCAATTCGTTGGAAAAATATTCATTTATACTTTTTTTTTTGTAGGGTACGAAGTTCCGTCTACTATCATAAACTTTGACCCATTTACAAATTTATTGAAACTTGCTGGTTAATCATTAGCCAAGAAAGTCCGAAGTATTCATAGTTTTTGTAGTTTTTTGGAATAGATAGAAGGAAAAATTTAAAAATAGAATGTATTTCGTTTCTTCAGTTTTAATAATGTGTGGTAATTTATTCAAAGGTTGTCAAACTTGTGTGTCTTTTGCGTACTAAAGTCTTAAACTTGAATCCGCTTTTCCATTTTCATGAGTTTACTTTAGTTAAACAAGGCAAATTTAATACTTATATTTAAAATTCTACATGAAAGGAATGCATAAATTTTTCTAACAAAATTTAAAGTCGGTCAACCTGAAATCGACGACATTTTTCACTTAACAATTTTTCCTCTGTTCTCAAGTCTCGTCAGTTATGCAGCTCCTTTATATGAAGTATAATAAGCTATAAAAGAATATTACGGCTGACGTGTCTAAAATACCATTGTAATATTAAAAATGAAAATGGAACAAGTCATAATTTTTTGCTTTCATTAAAATTGTCGTTTGCCTGATACATTAAGTTGCCTACTTTATGGTTTAATTCTAATTGGTAAACTTAGTTAATCTAACAGAATTGAAGGATTAAGGAAAGTTATTTTGAGATTAATAAAAAAAAAAAATAATACATTCTCTCATGAGAATGTAAGAAAAGGATAATTTTGCACATTACAAGATTCACTTACAATTATCATCTGTCGAAATAAATTAGATCTGCTAGAAGAGTTTTTTTTGCTAAGAATAGAGCTGTGCAGGATTATCGATTGAATTATAAAAAGAAGAATAAAGTGCACACTGACGTCGATGCAGAGTCCCAAGGAGAATTTTATTTAGAAGTATTGGCAAAGGTATTTTTGTAGTTGACACGAAAATTATTTAGATGTAGTGTGAGAGAAATGATAACCAATTTCACACCTGGGAGGATCGGACTTCTTGATTAGCGAGAATATTGAGAAGCTATTATCACGATTTTTTTTTCAACATCGCTTATAAAATGCATTGAAATAAGCAATCACTTCTTGGAATTGAGAGAAATCTCTCTCGTGTGCTTGAGAGCCATCAGCGATCAACAAAGAAGCACCGATTCCACGTCAGGAACAGACATGTGCTTCATATTGAACAAGAGGGAAAGCTTGTGCATATATTTCACGTCATTCTTGTCTTGATAACTTTTGAAGGTGTTCTAACTACAAATCGTGTTTAGCTCTAAAGACTATCAAAACAAAGTGACGTACATGCTTCATGAACTATGTAGGTCTCGGTTTTGAGTGGTCCTATATAAACTGGGTTTATTTCAAGAAATAGGTTGTTTATATAATTTGTTATATAATAATAATATAATTATAATTTTTTATGAAAATTTAATACTTGTAATTCCAGATCCCTGTAGTCTTTTCCTTGAGAGTTTGAAGACAACTTACTCACAGCCGTAAGTCTTATCACATTTAGGTCAAGGTCATTCTAGCTTAGTTTGTCGAAGTTTCAACAGTTTCGACTGAAGATCTTCCCTTCTGATGACTCCCTTCTTGCTAAGTCTCAGTGGATTCTAGAACTTCTGGCTATCTCTTTAGAAATTTCCTTTCCCTTGAATATTCTCGTTCGTGCCCTAACTTTATCCATGTTTGTCGTGAACGCGCTAATATGTTCGACAGCATTTAGAATGGTAGAATGGTATCTCGCCAGAAGGATTTTATGCTTGTGCTGATTTCGTCCAAGTCTACAGTACTATATATTTTATCCACTGTAAGTAGTAGCTCTCACTATATATATCGTGTGGGCAAATAAACAGTTTCCAAATTAAACCGAGGACTAGTCTCTTGTCCTTTTCTATATATATATATATATATATCTCTTTCCAGTTTCCACTTCGATTCAGAGAATTGTTGCAACGAGAAAAGGACAGAAGTGATATATATTCAGATAGAGAAAGAGAGAAAAGAGAGTAGGGTGTAGCATGAGAGGGTAAGGGATGAGAGGAAAGAGGCAGCCAAGCACTCTAACAGCTAAGGGTACTCCTGATTCTGGGCTCGGAGCCAGGTTGATAGTAGAAAAAGGAAAAATATGACGACTAACCATGAACGAGAGAGCCGGAGAAATTAAAAAACGGAGAAAATGGAACTGCGAATTAACCGGAAAGCCGCGAGGCATCGTCGCGCGCCACCACGAAATACTTTTGTGGCCGAGTATAGCATTGCAAAAAGAACAGACTGAGGAATAGACGTAAGCTCACGGTCCAAGAACTGCGCTTCTAAAAAATGTAATAAAAATCGTGACAGGAATTTGCTTCGAGGAATTTGAAAAGGGTTTTTCAGTGGTTTCACATTTTCACAATGTGAATTATAAAAGCGATAGGGTAAATTTAGTCGGTAGAGAATTCAAACGGTACTTTGTTCAACTAAAATGCTGTCACTTTTGTAAAATGAGAGTTATTTCAGTGATGAGCCTTTCGAGGTTGAGATGTAACTGGAGAGATTAAAAATTTATGTACCAGAAGTTTCGAGCTTTCATATGAACGAAATACTTTTTAATAATTCTATTTTATTCAGAAATATTGTTCTAACTAAAACTAAAAATGGGGATTACAAGTTTCTTTCATAAAGAATTATTTTCATTCTATAGTTCACAATGCAATTTAATTGTTCTTAGATTTCTGTAGCCAACCTGCTAATCTTGATAAAAGATATTCTTTAAATGTGCATGAAATTCAAGAAAATATCATAAAGTCCTAAAAATTATCTAAAATCCCATGAAATTTCATTAAATTCCCTAAGATTCCTGAAAGTTCAATGATACCTCGCAAACCCTCTTGAAATTCCTTAAAATTCCTTAAAATCTTTATTAAAATTTCCCAAACTTTCCACGTGAATTTCTTTCTCTGGAACGCTGAATTTTCAGTTGAGTTTTGAATAATTTAAATACAAATTTGTTCACTGAAAATGGCCGGGAAGTTGAATCCTTAATCCCGATGAAATAAAAAGAAAAAACTTAATTAAAAAGCCAGGCTACTAAAGCTTGTTCCCTGACAGGTGAAAAATATAGATGTCATCTGCGATCCGATCCGATTAACACGTTCCCTCTGATGTGTAAGTTTATTCCCATCGCACCACTCGCCCCCGGATCGTAATTGCTCGCGTTGTCACTTTCATTAATCCCAAAAGTCGAGGAGTCCTAGCCTATCCATCCATTAGTTCGCGAATCGATCGACAGACTATCTGTCTCTCTCAATTTTGATCTCTCCCACGTCGCGAATGAAATTAGAGTCTGCATCGGTACTTGTTGGAATTGGCTCTCGCCTGTAAGTGACGGAAAGTTGATGCGCGTTCTAGGTATCGAGATAGATCGTCTTTCTGCTTATATTCATACCCACATACATATATATTACACATATATACAGAGTTAGTTATACCAAAAGCTGACACAGCATGTAATAAAGTATTCCATTAGTCTTGCAACTATTGCGCGCCGTTATATGTGTACACGTAGAGTGAACATACGTGCACAGACGGGTATACAAGGATGGTATACGCACCGCATGCAAAATGTATATATTCGCATAGACTTTTTGTGTACTCAACAAACCACCAGTGAATGTGTCGAGCCCCCGGTTCGTAACACGCGAGACTTTCTAAGTCCCTCGACAATTTATTTTTCAATTTCGCTGGCACCGACATAAGCCTAATAACAGTACCCATCTTTTCCCATAACGCGAACTGCTCGTGGAGACTGCTTGTCAGCTGAAGAAGTCCCCTCTCAGGATTCGAACCATGAAGGGGTAAACTCCCTTTACTAAAGTGGTAAATTCCCTCAAGGGAAGTCACGTGATCGTAGAAACTTTATCGTTTAGGATTTCCATATATGCTTTCGCCTTTCGGTTATTCAAGGCTTTGATTTTACGATTCTGCTCGTTCATCAGAAGTTATTTGAGATCTAAATGACGAAGATGTAGTTAAAAGTGAGAGGAAGTTAGTTTAGAACGGAAGATAGTTTAGAACGGAAGTAATTACAGTTATTTCATATTACCGCGAAAGTAAATTGAATGTCGACTTTCATTATTTGTTCTCACTTTATACGGGATATACGTTAGAGTGGTACAGAAATAATAGAACAAGCATAACATTCAAAAAACTGGGGAAAAAATGATGTAATATAAATTTCAGCTAAAACCAACAATGCCTCGTAATCCCGTATCGGCTTTAAAGCTTTCACAGCTTATTGTTTCGAATTTTTACCCTGGATTCAACGGTAAAATTGGATTTTGAGAAGGATTTTCTAAAAGAATTAATACCTACCATTTACGAATTATTTTGTTTTAAAAAAATAAAATAGTCATTCATTGAATGTCTAGAGTTGGAAAATAAAATTAATTAATTTTCTCTGTGTTCCAGATTCTATTTTAATTAAATATGTTGGGTATTATTGAATCCAGTTAAATTCCTCAACCATAACTACATGGGTTTTGTTTCTCAATTTCGTTTCCCGAAGAAATACGACTAATTTTGAAAAGAAAATTAATTTTTTTTAAATTTATATCTAAACTTTAAAATAAAATTCCTTTATAGGAAATTCCAGTGGACACACTTTGGAACATTGGACGTTTTTGAAACTTTTTAAGAACGTACTAAAACGTCCTTTGTCACTAACTTGTGCCGACTGGGGTTCTTGTAAATTTGATATACAAGTGAAGAAATATAATTCCCAAAAAAGAAATATAGTAGGTTTTAATGAAAAAGTGATTCAAGAAAGGTGGTTGAAGTTATGAATAAAAGGGGAAAGGATATGGAAGTTGGACGATATACAGAGGATCCTAAAATTTCCATTCTTCATTCCTGCCTTCTCGCTCTTATAATAATCGTAAAGTCTCGTCTCACCAGCTTGAGAATCAAGAATATGGACCCTCTTGGACGATTTCTTCACATTTCGAAGATTTCATGTTTCATTCCATCCCTTCGTTTTGTTTTCACTCGTAATGCGTTCTCTTCTGCACGAACCATCCCATTCGTTACGAGTTCCTTACGACCGAATAGCATGAACGAATTCGAAGGGAGCCTGTTCGCCCTTTTCTAGAATCTGAAATATATTGAGAAGGCTGTGAAGGTATAGTAGTAGACACTTATTGCGGAAGGCGAAGATAGGAAAGATTTTCAACACGTCAAATTTAGCTTCGAAAAATCACAATGTCATCGCACTCATTACCAAGATATGTAGGCATTGAGAGAGATAAATTTTTTATATGAGAAAAGTGTTTGGTTCGGACAACAAAACTTTTTATTGCTATAGAAGCAACAAAAATTGGTTGAGCCAACAAAATCTTGATTCTTTCAGAAAATCTTTTGTTGAACCAAGAAAATTCATTTAAACCAACAAAATCTCAGTGAGTCTCAGTTTTGGTTGAATTAACAAAACTTTGGTTGGTTCAACAAAAATTTTATTGGCACAACCAAAAATTTGTGTTGCTTCTATAGCAATAAAAAGTTGTGTTGTCCACATACCAAATATTTTTCTCAGTGTATCTTTAGAAGTCTGGTTACTCCTTTTTAATTCTTTAAAATTCTATTGAATTTGGGAAATGCTGTCAAAAATAGATGAAAGTTGATCCAATAATGATAGTAAATAATTGTAATTATAAAAAGTGATCAGTACGGTCCTGATTGTCTGCTGTTTAATCAAGATTTCTGATTGTGAGACAGCCTGAAGATAGGCTCGTCATATTTGCATCCAGAAACTGGTACACATCATGTGGCAAGACGAGATGAGATGACTACCTCTTCTCTCTCGACACGATTCATTTCCACGTTCCTCTCCCTTTGCAATAATAAAGCCCGAGGTACGAGAAGGTGTACGTTAATACATCTGCCACATCATGCAAACTTCTCGCCTAGCGGTAAGGAAATAATAACGTGCAAGTGCATTTGCCACCGCGAAGCGTCGCGCAAACTTCTTAGGTAATTATGTCGTCGATGACAAAGCCGACAATTAACCGATCTGACGCCTTTCTCGTCAGTTATCTTTGTGCGATTAATGCTTTGCTTCGAGATTAGATTTTACACTCGCTCCACAATCCTGTTAACTCCTTCTCTATGTCCTTTTTCTTCTATCCTCTTAGCCAAGAAGGTAATAACTTTTAACAATGTTTAGTCCACACGGACTATAATATGAAAGTTTTCAAAAGTGTCCCCGAAGCGTTAAGATTTTCTAAGTAGAATCCTGCCAGTTAGCAACTTAACTGAAATTGCATAATTATAAGTTTTTATTCGTTTTAAATTAACGACCTTAAATTTTATGTTGATAGCTATACACTGGCTGCGAATTGCCCTACTTTTACTCTTGCAACGTTTTGTAAAGAGGGTGGAAAAGTTCTATCGTTAAATAATTTTTTTACTTGGAAATATTTATTCCTATTTTTTAATTTGAATTTCCATCTGTGTTTCAGTGCTAAGATACTGGATATCTGAGGGGATGTTATGGGGTCGAGAGCTGATCTTCGTAGCTAAAGGGTAAGTAATCAATCTATATTTTATCATTACTATGTGTATTTACTTTATTATTGTTTGAAGATGGCGTATTTTCAATCAGAATTAATTCAACATACACATTAAAAGTGGAATTAAAAAAAATACTAGGAGTATGTTCCTGAGAGTTATCTTTTTTTATCGGAACGGATTTGTAATCGGCTCTTCTTAATTAAAAGCAAATCCGGAACTTTTTCACATGCTTTCATCTAAGTTTAAAGCACAATCCTATTTGCAAAGAAAAGTCTCGGAATCTAAATTGACTTTCACTTTTTTTCTTTTAGAAGACCTTGATGGAATTTTATTGTTCTATCAAAAAGTCCCACCTGATTAAATTAGAATTTAAATTAAAAGAAACTAAATTGCAAAGAAACATTCAGATTCTTTAAAAATTTAACACTTAAGCAATTAAGTTTCGTTATTTTAGTTTACGTTCGCAATAATAAATATTTTTTATTAAGACTAGGCCATTTATCTCTGTTTCGTGCAAACGGAGGTAAATGGCCTAGTTTTAGCAAAAAATATTTATTATTGCAAGCGTAATGTTGGCCAAATGATATTTGCTCTTATGGTAATTACTATATCCTGAAAAAGCTGAGCTTAACTAGAGCTGGCTTAACTCGTATGTATAGAACAAATCCAAGTAGTTTACTCAGAGCTTCACATTTATCGATCCTCGATAAAATTTGAGTAAAATTCTTGTAGTTCGATTTACCTTGTATTTACTTCTGTGATAGATGAAAACCCTAATAGACTTCTATGCTTATTAAAAACTCTTCATTATTTTTATTGGGAAAATAATTGAAAATTACGAAATGATAACAGAATCGTTTTCAATTTTTCTTAAATTGCGAAATAGTTACATAATTTTCAGTTAAATGTAATTGTATGTATAAAATTTCAACTACCAGAACCCGAGCGAGAATCGAAAACATTTTTCAGAAGTTTCGGAATTTTCAGATACAATATATCGGAAAAATTGAGTAGCTACATTATTTGTAACTGAAAATTCTGATATTCGTAACTGTTCTCTAAATCTGAATTAGTGAAACGTGAGTCACTAATTTACTTTAGTGAAAAATTCTACTAATTGTTAGTTACTTTTAACTAAAACTTTAGTGAAGAGTTGAAAACTGCGAATTGAAATAGTGAAATACAACTAATAATTAGTAAAAACGTTCCTAAAGTAAATTAGTGACTCACTTTTCACTAATTCAGGTTTAGAAAGTGAATTTCCGAATATTTATATTAAATTTACTGAATTTTCCTAAATTGAGCTTCGTTTTCTGATATCCCAGTGTGGGCAAGTTGTTTAGCCTAACTCAGGACGTTTTTTTGGATGTTCATAAAAATGTCTTTTGAACTTTACGTCCTAAAAACGTTTTTAGGACGTTCTAGAAACGTCTTTAAATTTCTTGCCCACTGGGATATGTTTAAATCTTTCATAATTCAATTAAAAAATTTGTTGTCGATCTGAATATGTAAATTTGAAACAAAAAGACATAAAGCAAAAGTCAAATAATGATATATGTAGGGTATTATAGAAGCTTACCTCTTCAGAAACACAATACCAAGTCGTTTTCATCGAGCTTCTATTTACTGGTCCTCGTTGAAATTCCTCAGCTTCCAGTTTGCATAGCTGGTGGTCAGATGTGTTAATGCTGCGGAGTAAGGGCTTCCCTTTAAAAGCCGCGCGACGTAAAGGGCAAAGGATAAGGGTCGTGACTCGAGTTGTGAGATAACGAGCCTGGATCCGTAGTAACATTGTAATCTGGTTAGTCTCGTGTTGTTAACGCCTCTTGCATTCACAAGTGTTAAGGAAGCATGGAATTGATCATCCCTCGCTGCCACACTGTCGTTGTCGTGGTCTGCGTACGTCATGCTAACTTTTTTCCCTCGGGGTGAATACGAGTATGAAAAAAGTAGCAGGGAAAAAGAATAGAGAAAAAATATATTCATGGTTGCGATGTTCAGCTTTTCCTTCTAAAGACGCCTTAAGGTGTCAGCAGCCGTTTCTATATATAATAGATCCACACATACACATTTTGCTACATATTATTCGAAGGGTTGTAACGTTATCTCTTCTGTCTTTCGAGCACCTGTAAAGATAAGTAATTTATTGAGGACTGTAAAAGTGAATAGATAATAACATAAATTCATACTTTGTACATTTACAATGTTTTGTCGTTCTTGCATGGCTATTCTCAATAATCTTTTTAGAATAGTGTGTGTTTAACGTTCGTTTACGTACGTTTATAATGCTACATATTAAAGCTACTGCAATCTTTATGTGCACTTTGTAAAATTGTTTCAGATTTGAAAGTACGAGGAAATGCGTTGATTTTAAAGGAGCACAATAAGTACCTTTTTGAAATTAATATATTTCTTTACATTTTTAAAGAATATAGTTTCAACGTTTAAAATTCGTAAAAATAAGAAAAGATTGACATTCTCTGTAGAAATTCCCTTAGATTGACTTGTAAACAAATACATGTGTGTATCTTTGCATTTGGTATTGGCATGTAAACAGAACTCGCTCCAATGGTTCTTTATAGTTAATTCTGTGCTCTACTCTCAAAGGAAACCAAGGAATTGCGGATCTTATTTAGGTGTATGCTTAATCCTATTTAAACTTATGGACAACAGTTGTTGTATTTTAACTAGAGACGCTGCGGTTCTATTTGTTTTGCGCTTGAAACATTTTGTAATAAGGAAAGTAGGTAATGACAACGATTACACTAACTTACGATTAGAAAGCATAAACCATTTTCTTTGATATTAAACTCGCTTAATATAACAATGCAATTTTTAACAAAGAGGAAGACTCTCATAAATTATAAAATAATGAAGTTTACTTCTTCATTTTTTTTACCAATATGTCTTGTCGTTAATATTAGAATTTTTTATTTTACATTTTTTTTAACTCTCTTAACTCTTTCAAGAATGAATTTCGAGGAATGTAGGCTAATAAATAAGCAGAGACTCGGAGATAAGGTATTGAAAACAAATATTTTACACTCCGACAGTTTTTACACAAAATGTGTTTGGAAAAAATTCAAGACAATTGAAACTGTCCAAAGTTTTCTATAGACGTATAGGAGGAACAAAATAAATCAAGAAAAGAATACAAGAGTAGTATGAGAAACTTACGAGGAAAGGAGATTTCTACGTTTCTTCACGAAAGTGAGTCACTGTTTGCAATTGTAGGACTGTGTGAGAAAATAGGAATCTGGAAAATAGAGAAAAGGGACTAGACAGAGCCAAAGGCTGTAAAACAGTTGAATAGGAAACAATATGCAATACTGCCGACTTGCCAGGAACCCACTCCCGATTTCTGCAACCCGCGAGAACCCACGGCTCCCGGATCTCGGAGCCCCATTCAAAGTACAATGGCCGGCAATAAATTAACTTGAAAACGGAGCATTAGATTCTACCGGATACACCCTTTATATAACCGACTTCGCCTTTAATTGAGCTTTTCGATAGTGTGACGTTCCCGGCTTGAATTATTGTTTAATCTTCATTAGCTCTTGCCTAAATCAGAAATTTATTTAAATATTATCAAAGATAATTCCTTGCCTTTAATAATAGAAGAGAGGGACTTTTTTGGGTTCTTTAGCCTCAAATACTCTTCTGCTAAGGGCAATCAAAGTTTAGGTCCCTTTGGACTACTTTTGACGAATTTTTTAAGCTTTTGGGGTTGAAATTGAAAACAGTTTTCAATTTGTAAAGGGTAAAACTCTGCTATGGGATTTTCATAAATAATTAAATCTGAAAGTTATGATAATGTAATATTTTCCTAATTTTTGAAAGTTTATAAGGATTGAAAGAGAATTTCTGGACTCCTAATCCTGATTAAAACATTGCTATGAATTCGAATGAGTTTACCTTTGCAGAATACATTATATGCTGATCCCCTTAACCAAATTGTCATCACAATCATGCCGGATGAAAACTTCTAATAAAGTGAAAATAACTTTGCAACGGTGATGAAACACGTGCAATGGACGACTTTGTCGGAATTGGCGAATTAAAACTTAAATCGCTGTCTCGGAAGTTTGAAATTAAATCTGATTGTTTCTCTCTTTCTTTGCCTTTGCGTCTTGCTCTCTTTGGTGAAAAGGATAGGTTCATCTCGGTAAAAACGTTGTCCGGAAGGGACGATGCGGTGGTGTTGTTCTTCTTCGACGGCAACAACCGATTTCGTTCTGACGAAAAAACAACTTTAATCGGTTCCACCTTTGCACGGTCGACGCTTGTTACTGAAAAGCAGGGATTTATCCTCCATAAAAGGGCCGAAGGAAAAAGTAAGGATCCCCTTAAAAAGTTTTTCTCGAGAAGTCTTCAAGAACTTTTCCTACACATTCACAACGGCCATGTAAAGCTTGTTGCTCTTCAAGCTTTTCAAATGTTAGGGAAAGCATTGATGTACTTTTAAATTCATATGTATACACATATATAAAAGATGCGAATAGATAGGAAAAACGAGTTTTCGTTAGTAATGTGTTTCTTATGTGTCAGATGCTTTTTTACTCGTTATTTCAGAACTTTTGCACTTTTATATCTGCATTCGTAGAGCTCGATATCTTATCTATTTGAAAAAGAGGAGCAATTTTATTCGGACTACATATCGATCACTTTCCATCAAAGACTTCAAAGACACATAAGTTGAAGAATTTGAAATCGTAATGTTTTTAAGGGCATGTGATACTTTACCATAAGAGAATTTTAGTTTCTGCAACTTTACGCTTTGAATAATAAATATTTTTTGCTAAAACTAGGCCATTTACTTCCGTCTGTAAAAAACGGAGGTAAATGGCCTAGTTTTAAGGAAAAATATTTATTATTGCGAACGTGAAGTTACGGAAACTAAATTTGCTCTTTTGTTAATTACCGCATGCCTTTAAATTGAAAATTTTTTTTATTTTGGACTTCGCTCATCTAAATTAAATGAATACATCCAGTTTACTTTACATTTGGACATTTCAAAATTAAATTATATTGCCTATATTGTTTATTCTAGATATTAATATGTATTAGGTATTACTATGTATGTGCAAGTGGCAGATGAGAATTTATTTACTTTATAGTCTCATCTTTGCTATCAAACAGAGCTTTATTTGAACGATGTTCATGCTGGCCTAACCATGTGTATAACCTTAATGTTATTGCAAAATCTCATAAAGGATTCGCTTTGCCAGCAAATGCACAGAAATCGTTCCTAACGAAGTAACTGAACATAAGTGCTCGTTGCTCGTATGTAAACTGAGAATATATTCCACAAAAGCTTTCACGTTCGCGTAATGTACGCGTTGAAAAATGGGTTTATTAAAATTTTGATTATACGAGCTATACATGTAGCTAATGCTTTATTCTTAAAAAAACTTTGAAATATTTTTGATAGAAATATCCGAATATCGACTTACTGTCACTGATTATTGATAAAATTTACATTTCCTAGTTTTAAAAGCTTAAATCGCAAAAACTGTATTCAGCGTAATGAATATAACTAATTAATTCAGTCCTGTCTCATTGGAAGCATTATTTACAAATTCAGCTGCACTTACATAGCGATCTGTATAACAAAGATAACAAGGCCATTAATTAACATCTGAAGTGTGATATATAAAGAATAGTAAAATGAACTCGTAGCTGCGCAAATGGTTCCAATTAATAATAACAGAGAGGTGATGTCACATACTTCCTCCACTGATCGTGAGTTCTCGAAACTAACGAGATCTCTAATTAACGCGTGAAATATTATGAAAAAAAAAGAAGATAGAATACTAAGTATACGGATGAGAAAAATTAATTTCATGAAATAATAATTAATAATGAAAATCTCGGAAATTACACATTTTCAGTATGTTATTTATGTTATTTCGAAAATTAATTTTTAATATTTAATTAAATCAGGTAACCGTTGCTCCTCTAGATTTTTAGCTGATTTAAAATGTCTCTTCCAATCTTTAGTGTCGACTTATAACTTTTTAGCGCCGAAAGTCTTGGCTGCAAACTTTTGTATGCACGAGACAGCCGTTTATTATTCGCTTGGCAAAAGTGGGCTGAGTGGAGAAGATGTCTATCTTGTGAAAGCCATCGACTTTGCCTAGCTCTCCCAACAAAGGCGTGAATTTATTAGACTACTATGACAGTTGAAATTAAATGGCGAATTTGGCCCAGAAAAAAAGTATTCATTTTTGAGATGAATTAAATTCCCGCGGTATTGACGTTATTACTTCTGTTTGAGAAAAAACTCAACAGTAGACACAGGAACCTTTCGAAAAAAGATTAAAGGCCTTAGCATCCTCATAATCTACCCTTCGTAAGGGAGATCAACCCCCGAACGCAGAAAGAAAATCTAATTTAAAATTATAAATATTATATCTGTATACATATTATACAAACATATATAAATAAACTTAATATGTGTATGTGCGTTTCAAATTCGCGTTAACGCCCTTTAAATTATATCGGAGACAAATTTGTCTTTAAATCAACTCCTGAACTTATAAATATGGTAATTCGACTTTGTATTTTTTGCAATTTCACGAGTTTTCTTGTTTTAATAAAACTCACCCTCTACAATTAAGAAGTGACTTGAAATTTGAGAAGGTTTTATTCAGAAGTTTGTTTTTTAGGGTGTATTTATTTTGCTTATTAACGCGAAAACTAAGCTTGCATAATTTACGCAATTTCTTGTATCTAGATTTTGATGGAAGCAACGAATTTTCTAAAGTAATGAGGCATATGTTGCACTGGGAGTTACAGTAGGTTTAAAGAGGATACACCATTAAGAGCATAAAATATTTGACGTCAAAGCCTCCTCCTAATTTTAATTATTCTTCCATTAATTATCAGAGTGCGATCCGCCCCTCTTCAGCTCTCTTCGTGAATAAATAAATTCCGATGGGCGTTTCTCATGACCCTGGCAATTCCCTTCCACCTCATCGTCCACTAAAAGGCACTGTGATTTGCGATTCTCAACTCAGTACGTGCCTTTGTCAGATGAGGGCAATCTTTTACCCTGAAAAAGTTCAAGAAGGGAAAAATAAGAATTCGCGGAAATAGACAAAATGCTCAAAATAAAATATTGGGAATTCTTACAGAGTTGTTTATGTTTCTTAATAATTCTTCTGTTTAATATGCCTCAAATCTCACCTGCAGAAGCAGAAACTTAAAAAACTTAATTTAACGTAAATAAGTTTTTTTTTTTTATCAAGAGGACGTTCATTTGCGATCAGACTTTAATGTATCTTTTTCATTATTTATCCACCGCAGCTGGGAGCTCGATGGTTAAATCATGTCAGTAAAGTAAGGAGAAACTGTATGCTGTTTGTAGCTGTCAGGAAAGACAGCTTATACTCGACGAAAAGAAAATACGCGAAGACTAGCTCTTGAATGTTTAAAAAGATTTCACGTGTGTTGGCTAGAGGGCAAATAAGCAAAGGAAAGGGGAGAATAGAATAGAAAGAACAACAAGATATATATTTTGAACATGCTACAGTCGAGCCACCCCCAAGAAAACATTGGCCTTGTCAGTTTTCATCCTTACATTCATTACTAAAACGTATTTCCAATAGCCTTTCTTCAATCTCACAGATTGAAAAAGTTCTACCTTCATCACGTTGTGTAAAGAACCCTCAGATTTCAAAGATTTCGATTTCGAACGTTTTGACCTAAATAACCTAAATGCTCTGGAAAAAAGGCTTTTGATTCAGATAACAAAATAATTTTGTGTATTTTTGTTCCTGAATCATTTTCTTGAAACATTTTCCTGAATTGATTTTAGTCGGAAATTGGGCGGGTTTTAGAAAACATTTTTGTAGAAATGTTATCAAGTAAACAGAATTTGCCCGTATAGGTAAACGTACGAATTTTTTGTAAGCAATGTTGAGAAGGAAGAAAGAACTCAAAATCAATAATTCGAACTTTGATTTTTTGGTACCTGTTAAAATGTGTTTACAATTCAAAGCGACGAACTTCGAATGTAAGAACATAGAGTGAAAGAAACGGAAGTTGCCCAAACTCTCCTGTCAACTTTCTACGTCGTTGTCTACATTAGAGGGAACTGCTGAAAGTACTTTGTCTCGGAGTGTAAATTTGCTCACTGGCGAATTGAATACTTGATTTCCAATTTCCCGTGTAATCGTTTCGCACGATTCTAGAAAAATACCCTATTCTCTGTCTAGAATCGACGCCTTCTTTCGGTTTTGATTATCTTCTCTTTATATATTCCCTTTGATTTATTTTACTCTTTCAGTTTCCATTCACTTCTCTAAATAAACTGAAACTAAAGTCAGTTTGTAATATGATATTATACTGAATTAATCATTCACAGAAATAATATCAACTTCGTATCTTAAAATAATTCCTGCTTTATTTTTTGAACTATAATTATGACGATAGATGATAAACCTATAATCAAACCCAATCAAATATTAAATTGTTTTGAATTTTACTGAAATCCCCTGAAATGCCTTGAAATATTTTGAAATCCTTTAGTATTTTGGAAAAACCAATGTAATTTCTTGAAATTTTTTCAAGCAAATAAAATTGAATACCTTAAAAAATTGAAAAAAGCTTGAATTTCTGAAAATCTCTTCAAATTCCTTAAATTCAATAAAAATTTTTTGAACCACCTCGAAATTCGTTATAATATCACTTGTAATCTCCAAAATATCCCACGAAATCTCTTCATAATCCTTAAATTCTTTTGAATTGTTTTGAAACTTTAGTTAGCGAAATTTCAGGTAACATATGCTAATTAATAGTTGGAAAAGTGTGAGAAGGATTTGGAAAATAAAATTGAAAGAGGGAGTGAAAAAAGAGAGTTTTGAAAATAGAATTTGAAAAGGGATTTGGAAAAGTGATTTGCAAAAAGAGACTAGAAAAGGGGATTGCAGAAGGGAGAGATCACTTGTATATATACAGAATAATTGAATTTAAATGTTTTGATTAGAAGAAATTGCTTAAGATGCATAAATTGTAAGAGAAATAGACGAAGAAATGGTAGGATTGGAGATAGAACTAATCTGATGGTAAATCTTTAGAGACTCTTAGACGGAAAGAAGCACAAATCCCTGTCCGTCCCTCTGAAGGTTCGAATTAGACCACGAGGGTGCATTACTCTCTCGTCGAGTGCCACTTTGACCTCCTGCCCCTTTCTCTCCTTTTCTACTCCGATTTCCTTGACTCTACTCTCTCAGAACAAGGCTAATCTCAAGAAGCTTAAACCGGTCCAACCCTCCCTTCCTCAGCAGCAGAGGGAGACGCTCTCGATTAAATTCCTTCGACAAGGGTCCTTTCCCTCTCGGCAAAGACCCTTTGAACCTCCTCGAAATACGTTTATTTTCTGCTTTCGCGTGGCCACAGAAAAAAAGAGGGCAAAAGATCGCGAAGGAAAAGGATGAACACAGGAGACCAAGAGAAATAAAAGGAAAGGTGGCTGAAAACCCGTTTCTTAATCCGCCAATAAAAGTAGATACCCACTTGTGGCCTCGAAAGGTAGAGTCAGTTTATTGAGGCGATATTGGGAAGCTCAATACTTCTTTGAACTTTACCGAGGGCTTTATTGCCTTGACTTTATCGACTTGCAATAGAAGTCCTTCTTCGGCAAAGAATCGACTCTGCAAAATATAGGAAATTATGAGGGCTATGATTTTTATGGAGACTGGACGTTTCTTTTTTCTTCTGGACGATGATACTTCGGATAATAATTTCATACTTTTCAAGAAAAGTTCAGAAACTATTTTAGGAGCGACTTTTTCTTGGATTATTTTTAGTATATTTGAGTAGGTTGAAAGAGCTGTCAGGGTTCTACATTTTAATAATTCCCCTTTGTACTCAAGGGATTTTTTCCCTTCAATGGGGTCCAACATCATAGGAACTTGCGTTACAAATTTTCTGCCCTCAAGGGAAAATGTTACATAAAGTTTGAAGTTACATTAACATATAGGCGAATTTTGAATATAAAATTGTTAGGTAAATGTCTAATTTTAGCGAAAAATAAGTATTATTGCGAATATGAAGTTCGCGAACTAAATTTATTTTAATCACAGCACATGACATTAAATTAAATTTGCATATTTCATTATATAATTTAATATCGAATTGCTTTTACTTGTATTAGCAACTCTAAATTAGCTTTAATTTATAATACTAATTTTGGGTAAAATGTCATGAATACCAACGATATTTCTACTCTGCTTCCGTTTGAGTATTTAATATGCCTACTAACCAATGCATAAAGCGTTTCGGAGCAGTAGCAGAACCGATAATCTTTCACAAGTCATTAAATCCCTATTAAACTGTCGAACTTACAATCAGCTTAAACTTTTCTCGGCTCTTCCACCCCAGTTCTCAATTATTGACGTGATATAGCCAAACCAAAGACAGACCTTAATTTAGGGGATAATTGTTCATGCATATTTAATAACCCAGTGGGTACGATTATCCCAAGACGTTTTTAGGATGTTCTAAAACGTTCTAAGTTAGGCCAAATAACATTCTAAAAACATACAATTTACACGTTTTTAGGACCTATTTGGAGCATAGGACGTTTTTTGGACATTTTTTGGCCTGATTTTGGACGTTCTTTTGGACTTTCTAGAAATAATAAAATAAAAGATCCCAGTGGGCAAAAAATTGATAGACGCTTTTAGAACGTTCTAAAAACTTCTTTCAATTTTTTGACCACTGGGATATTAAAAAACAAGAATATTTTTAAATTTTGCAAATGAGTTCAATTTGAAATATTTTAAGATTGAGATAAATATTAAAAGTAATAAGAATATCTTCTCAACCTGCTTTTATCTTCTCAATCCCTTAAAATTGCTCAAAATCTCTTAAAATTTCATGCAAACCCTTAAAATTCTACAAAAATCTTTAAAATCCTTTAAAATGCTTTAAAATCCTTTTAATTTCCGGACATAGTTAATTTAAATTTGTCAAAATCCTTTGTAATTCCCAGAAATTTAAAATCCCTTAACTTTTTAAAAAGTGATTAAAAATGTCTTAAAATTTCAAGATCTCTTTAAAATCTCTCTTAAAATTCTCTTGAAATCATGAAACATTTCAATATAAAATAATAATTAAAGAGTAGAATATTAAAGACATAATCCAACTCATAATTTATATCTTTTTCATTTTTATATTACTAATTTTACCAATGCAGTAAAAACAATGTTGTATAATATCTTCATGCACATAAAGTACAAAAAATAATCAAAATTGACAAAAAATTCGTCTGAACGTACCATTTCAAAGTTAGACGGTCAATTTATTGACAGAAATGAGCAAACATAAAAGTTGGAACCTCATAAGTTTGAAAGGCAATATCGAAAGGTGTTGAAAAATAATTTTTGTAAATTTTTATCGGTTACGCGAAATTGTCAGAATTGAAAAAAACTGCTGGTAAACGAACGTTTCGTATTAGTCATCCTCTCTCGTTTGCTGCTGTTATATCATGGATTATAAATTATACTCTATTTATTATTTGTGACATAACGACATTGCCCAGGGACCACGCGGGCTCAGCCTTCATGGACGTGATAGTAGGATTTATTAATTAAATTATATTGTATATTTTTGAAATTCTCGATATGTCTTTCAATTAAAGTTTTATGGAGAATTGCATTAATGCACAATAAAATTGTATTAATCTTCGGTTCCCATTAATTTTTTTGTGTTTAGGATGTGGAGATAAAAAATTAATTTTATATCGAAAAAAAAAAATCTTTTGATTTAAATATTTGATTTATCCATCACCTTTCGATATTGTCTTTCGACTCAACTGTCACGTTTGATAATTTCTGTCAAAAAACTAATAGTCTAACTCTGAAATGGTGATGTGTTCATACGCATTTTTTGTCAATTTTGACCGTTTTTTGGTACTTTATGTACATTAATATATTATAAAATATTATTTTTTACTTATTTGAAATATATTGATCAATTAGAATTAAAAAAAAAATTAGTTTTCGTCAAATTAGACGTCTGATACTTCTATCAATTTCTAATCATCCGTATTAAATTTTAATGAATAAACTTTCCTCGCGTGTTTCAAGTTACTTTATTCTCATTTCTGCACGTGACGTTAAAACAGTCTCCCAAACGTATTCACTGCAAACTCCCATAAATATAATACATCTCTACATGTTGGCGCGAAAAATGCAAAAACTACCCACATTTCCCCTGGCTCGTGAAATTTTTCGACAGGAATCCGTTATTAATCCATATATTGCCGGGCATTCGGTTCCGATTGTACTCTTTATACACCACCGCTGTCATTATCTGTTTCGCGCGAGGACAGAATTTAATAGAGATTTATACCAGCGTCCCGCTGGAGCTGGCCTTCGTCCAATCACAATTCACTTTTGCTTGCTTTTACCCATGGACTCTAGATAAAACCTCTATATGTTGCATCAGGGCCGTACGGTTATAATACGGTTTCACAATGGCGCGTGCGCTCACCGTGACGTTCTTTGTGGCGCTTGCGCTGCATTTTTGTTTTATCTATAAGGGTAGCTACCCTCGTCGAGGGTGGTTAGTTCTCACCCGTCTCGGGTTCGGGAGGTTGTCAAAAAGTTCGCGCCGCAAATCAACGTCACGTAAACTGTGCATCCATCAATTTTTTGCCAATTTTTCTATTAGAAATTACCCTTAGAGATTATCAACACATGTTTTTCGCCTGATCGCTTAAGTTTTTATATAGTGTTTGGCAAAACGAGTTGAACATCCGTGAACCGCAGTGCAGATGTTCAGAAACCGGAAGCCGGATATTTGAAGAAAAAGGTTAGAATGGTTTTTCGGAAGAAATCAAAAGCACTCTCACTGCCTGTGGAATATCCCTTAGTTATCCCATCCTAATTTCATTCAGAGGGCGAAGACCGATACACGGACCATAAAAGGGATGTCACAAACTAATATCGGTTGATGACAAATAAAATCTAAATTTCACAATAAATCGTAAATACGTCTAATCTGATAGATAATTCTAGGATAGAAAATTTAAATAATCAGATTCAAGGGTTTGATAATATGTTTCTGAGACAACATCCTCGGAGCTGTTTTCATAACGAAGCGATAATGTAGGGAATTGTCTAACAGAATCTAAATTGATCCTGCAATAAATCACAAAGTATCAGTTTTAATTCGAAGTTGGATCGAAAAGTTGCAAAAATTGATAATTAGATCTTTGCAACAAATGATGCTAAGAGATTTAATCTGGATACTGTGTAAAAACTCACTGATAGCATACAAAACATGATAGAGATAATTGGACATGAACTGCAAGTAAATACTTGACATGCGACAGAAATAATAAATCGACATGCTACTAATATAACATGATACAAAGATAATATAACAATGTTTCGTTTCGTAAAAAATAAACATTTATTACTCGTGAACACGAATCTGCATTTGATGATTCTAAAAACTGATTTTCTTTAAATTCTTAGACGAAGTAGGGCGGAACTCCCCCCCCCCAATTATAAATGATACGTCTTTGTTTTATCCGAAATCCGCTCGAATAGTTTTCATATATTAAAGAGAATCGGAAGTGGAACCAGACAGAGCGTGAAATTTCACACTTGAAAAAATCTGAGCGCAGAACATTCGATATCGTGCAGATAACTTCCATCGAAGCGTGCCTGAAGTTTCCAGTTAATTTCAGTCTGAATTTCTCGATGAATTTCGGGGAATGGAGGTTTGAAAATGGGACATCAGGTTCTAAGGTTTCATTCATTCCCATGCATCCAGTAAATTTAATTGTCCTTCTTGAAGAAGATATAGCAAGAATTTCGTTGACAATTAATATTGTTTGCATTTCCTTGTTTTGAAGAATTTATCACAATACATCGATTCTAAAATGGAATCAAAATCAGAAGAAACGATAATATATCTTCCCCTTAATAATATATCTTGCTCTTCCAAGGTTATGGAGAAATTAATAATCGAAAGTTGAAAGGTCTGGCTTGCTAATAATACCTAAAAGATTAAATATCCCAGAAGCTATTACTATTATAGTTTGAAGTTCAGACCGTAAGGACCTTTGGTATAGTGGTTTTCAAGTTATCAGTGCAAATTCTGGCACGTTAGATAATCTCTTCTCCACTTTGATCCGACCTACTGGGATTTTCCCACTAGACTAACTTGACCCACTTATTCATTCATGCGGAAGTATCCAGGTTGAACATAACACCAGTTTTTTCTCAATTTTTTCTAAGACTATAATAATGTCTTACTGACAATTTTTGTATAAATTTAAGAACCTAGAATTAAACACCTATTTTCCAATTCAAATTTTTCTTGAATTATTATTCCTGCCCCTAACATAGGCAAATTGAAATCAAATTTTAAAATGAATATTCATTTAAGGTTTTAAATAACTGCACTGTTTTTAAAACATATTTCATATCTATTTTCGTTTTAACCCTTCGCTTGAATTAATAATATTGAGTTCATTAATTTCTTCACTAAATATGTTTCTGAAACATTGAAATATCTGATCAAATTTTTCTAATTATAAGTCAAATTCTTTGTCTAATCAAGAATTTAGATCAAGTTGCTACCGAAGAGGTACTTTCGACCCTCAAAACTGAAGATTGGTAACTAATTAAAATTACGCTTTCCTATTTCAAGCCTTGAAAGGATTTTCTCAAGTCACTCCCACTAAAGAAAGTTTATCGTTCCTATTTAAAAGTTAAATTGTGACTTTTTACTTCCATGATGGAATTTTCTTTGAATTTTATTTGCGACTGGTATAATTCTAGGGTTTAATAATTGAAAGTCGGAACATCTTAGGACCAATGAAGGCCTCAGAATCATTTTATGCACCATAAATGTCTTTTCATAACTCGGTTATGAAATCCTTTCAAAAGGGAATGAAGACAGATGCGCTTTGACGATCGAATCTCGTTAAGCGCCTTGTTGCGTGGAATTTCGTAGCAGGGAATAATAACCGAGCTGAAGTAGATTCCATAAGGGGTTGTGTTGGTGCATGGAGAGCATTGCTATTCGAGTTACCACATTGTAATAAAAGTTAGAGCCCTACTGAAATAGGAGGTTGAATTGCAAGTAAAACGTATCACACTGCCCGTGACATGTGCCGCAATTGCGGTATCTTGTACTACTTTTGATGGCCTAGAATTAGTTTTGCTATGATTGAAATTTCATCTACTATCATTCCAAATAACTATCTTCACTTTGTGATTTTTTTCGCGTACCGAAATTCCATTATTTCCTTGCACTTAATTATTTTCCAAGTCCATTTCTTATCACCTTTCCCGACCCACTTTTTCGAATCTTTTTTTCGAAGTTCTTTTCCCCCATCTCCTTTCTCGATCCCCCTTTTTTTCTACCAAATTTTCTCATCAACTTTTCTGATACTCTTTTTCAAGACAATCTTCCCACCTGTTTTCAAAACCCATTCTCTCTTACTCCCCTTTTTGAATCTCTTTTTCCCTGCCCTTTATCAAAATGTATTTTTCCCCTATGTCTTCATTCCCCTTGTCCAATCCTCATTTTCTAATTCCTTTTTCGAAACCCCTATTTCAATACAACTGTCGAAATATATTTTCCTCCCATTTCCTAATCACATTTCCCTATCCCCTTCTTCAACTCCCTTTTCCAAATATATACTTCTTTATAAACTTTTTCGACACTCTTTTCCGAACCTGTTTAAAATTCATCTTCCCGTAAAAATCGATGGATAAATGGATGAATAGTATTCTCATTTTTCGCATTGCGGAGTGTAGAAAATATGCAGAACATCGAGAAATATGGAGAAATATCTTGGAAATTTTCACCCTAGAAGTACATATCTTGTGAATTAATTATGAAGAAAGCGCAGTCGATATCTTGCCGAGTGAGCAGGTTCTTCCATTAAAACCCTTTTTACGTGACTGGAATTCGAATGGGCGATTATGGATGATGGCTCCTTCATATTCTCGTTTTCATTCCTTCCCAGACATTCCCAGGTGGTGACGAGTGTTAGTAGCGTATTATGGGAATGGGTGGTGGTGGTGGTGGAAAACTGAAGGGTCTCGATCGGTTTCTTTTTTCACAGATTCTCCACATACATAAAGGGAGGTTTTTATTTGAGGAACCAGGGTCTTTTTGCATTTGAACTTTGGAGCTCCGATGCCTCCGTCCTGAAGAGAGGAGGGTTCATTTGCAAGAAAATTGCCCATCAAAAATCGATAGAAAGGGGCCAAGGATTGCGAAAGAGAAAAATGGGAATTCCCGATGTAGAGCAGGCCAAGAGGCGATTGCAAGATATTCTGAGAAAGGCTCAAAAGTTGGAGATTCCTACGCAGGAAGTCATTTCAACAAGGACAGCGAGGAAACTTCTTGCTAGATCAAAGAACGCACTGGCTTGGACCATTTGGATAGGAATCTTTGTCCTTCTACTTTCTGGAGTCGTCTATGCACGCTGGCCCACGCAGGAAGTTGAAACTGTCAGAACTGTCCTCAGGAGAACGGTAAGTTGATTAATGTCACGAAAAACATTATTTAACCACTATTGTAGCTTATAAGGAAATTAAGGTTCCTTTGATTTGTAGCGACACCACCCTCAAATGCTTCCATTTGGTGAAAAAACGACAGAAATTAAAAAATACCCCTTTTTTGAACAAAAAATGGATTTTCGAACTTCCTGTAGGTTCTATTGCAAATTTCTTAGGTAGGGTTTTTTCAAATTTTGTATAACTTCAATTTTTACTTTTTCTCACCACTTTTTATAGGATATTTAGGTAAAATTAATCATTTTTTTTTATTAAACCTGGGAGAAAATACGAATTTTTTTTTTGGTGGAGGTAGTTTAAAAAATTACAGGATAATTCACAGTTGTTTTTGCATCAAAAGGGATGTCCCCATAATTCAAAGGAACTTTTTTTTGGGGGCCACTCTATTAACCATTAATCACTAATCTATGGTTTTCCTACATAGTAAAAAAATGGTATATCTTATTAGAAAATACGGTATTGGAATTTCTTACACTCTTTGGTGCTTAAATTTCTTGAAAATACTTATATATAAGTTAGAAAACCCTCGAAATTATTATAATTTTCGTTATTTCGTGTAAAATTTGTAGCTACCCTGAGACGTTTTTAGAACATTCTATCTAAACTTGAATCAGTGAATTTTCACTGATTAAAATCGTGAGAAAAGAGTCACTGAAAATCAGTGGAATTTGAATGATTCAATTTTAGAGAATTGGACGTTTTTAGGAAGTTTTTTTAGTCTGACTTAGGACGTTTTTTTTGGATGTTCTAAAAACTTCTTTTGAACTTTACGTCCTAAAAACGTTTTTAGGAGGTTCTAAAAACGTCTTTCAATTTCGTGCCCACTGGGTAACTAATGTATAAGTATTCAAGTTGAATATTGTTTATACGGTTTTGAAAGGAAATACTGCCATTAGGAATATAATACGACCGTTTATGAGAGTTGACAAATTTTTTTCTACGTCTTTTCTCTTTTAAACTCAATTCTTTGACCAGTTTAATTCTTGAAGTTCTTTCTTCATAAAAAACTGCCCTTATGAAAGTTTTAATCACCTCTCAAAGCATTTCAAACCATTTCTTGGCTTCTTATGAAATTTTTAACATTTATTCTTACAACTTTAGATCCTGGTATTATTTCATGAAGTAGAAAATAACTTTTCACTTCATTTGAAAAGAGAATACGTCAAGTGTAGAAATAATACAAAGAAAATTGAATGGAAAAGGTGTTTTTTTTATTAAAGAAGAAGTACACTTTTATAAATGATTTATTATTAATTATGTAAAAGATTATTCCATTATTATTTTTATATTATTATTATTTTTAAATTATTAAAATATTAAGTTTATTATTATTATTACTATTATTATTATTATTATTATTATTATTATTATTATTATTATTATTATTATTTGCAGGCTACGAGTCGAAATTCTTTCCACTTCTGAAAGTAAAGAAGAAAAAAAAACTGGCAGTGGATTGACTGTTGAAAAGAAAAAAAGACCTGGGCGTGATTTTCTGTGATTGGAGGCCAGAAAATATCATTAGAATAAAATTGTAGCTATTATCTTATTGTAACTCTTTTGGTTTATAAAAGAAAAAGAATTTTACACCAAAAAAATAAAATTAGTGAAAATAAAACTTATGTTTTGTATAAAAAATACCTTGACTATTGAATGATCCGATATATCAAATTCGTAATATAAAAAATATTATTTTATGTTATTTATTGTCAAATATCTAAATTTAAAAAATGAAAATTCGACTTCTGAAAGGCTCTTGAGCTTTCTTGAAAATACTTGAAGATTTAAGTGGTTATTGTGAACTTAAATTTACCATTTTTTACATGAAAGTTATTTTCTTCCTCTTCAAAAATAAAAATACATACATTTCATCTTGAACGAAACGAAATTTCTTATTAATATATCAAAACTTGGTTATATTTTAGTATATCTGATACGTGGGTAGAATATTTCCAGTTTTATTTTCTGATCAAGAATTTAAACTTATCGAATGAAAGGAGATCATCTTTCTCGATGATATATTTGGAGACATTTCTTGACAAATAAAACTTCCTCAAAAGCCGATTGAAATATCTTCTATTTAAAGAGTACATTAAATAATTAAGTGATAATAGGGCTTGAAATGTTCATTATACTCTCTATGCATATATACTATTTTGAAACACCGAAACTACGGTTCATGAAATTGCAGACTAATATCGGCAATCTATACCATTCGAACAACGGCATATTTCTACTTGAAGAGTTGAGAACGGATAATTTTCTCGAATATTGCTGCATTCCTGCAATTACGGTGAAAATTTCAAAAGGTAAATGCTTCTAGCATTCTGTGAAGTGTAGAATACTTAACACACACAGAATTCTGAAACTTTTACAAATATCTTACAATTTTTTTAATTTTATTTATCAAGATGACAATTCGGTGGATAATTTAAAATTCCCGATCATTTCCGGTTTTCAATTCCTAAAATCGATTAAAATCTCTTAGCATCTCTTGAAATTTTTTTTAATTCTTTAAAGTCTTTTTGTGTTTTGAAATCCTTTTATAATTTTCAAAATCTTAAAAAAAATTAAACTTCTGATTTTTTAATTAAATTCCCGGCTAAAAAAAATTAAAATTTCGAAACTCACCACACAATATCATTATTGGTCTCAATGAATAAGATCTGAATTTAAGCTTATCTGAAACATAAATAAATGACATTTTGTTAGTTTTATAAATAAATTATGTCAATTCGATATATAAATTAAATATATAATATGTGATTCTTGATTTTTTTTTAAGTTGATAAGTTAGAAGGAGAATAAAAAGTAGACAAAGTAAAAAAAAGTCGATTTTTCAATGAAATACAAACAATACCCTGGCCTAAGTGAATTTCCCGGGTATGATTTTCTTCATAGAACAATTTTCAATTTTCAAGGACATCTTCACAGTATAGGAACAGAATATATTTCAAAACCCATAAATCGTTTGGAAATTTGTCACTCAGCTTGCAACTGACTTCAAATAATTCCTTTATACAAATTTTCATGCAGAGTGAGCTAATAGGTTGAGAATTCATATTATTTCGCATATTTTGAATGTGTATAAGTGTTATATATTTTGAATGCATGCTAACAATTCGACCAAAAACCAATTCTACATAACTGTATCATTCAATGAATTCAGAGAGTAAAACAATGAACTCATTGTTTTATAAATCGATATTTACAATTCACTCTGATAAATTGTTTTCAGAACATTATCTTCATCCAACTCATTGTCAGATTTATTTGAAAAATATTTGATAAAATTGTTATTTATCAAGAGTATTAAAGTCGGACATTAATTAACGCTTGCCCTATTAAATTTTGCCTCACAGTCCGACTTTAGTGTTCTTGAAAATATAAAAATATTTCGAGTCGATAAATTGTGTAATAAGTAAAGGAATAATGGATTTCAAATAAAATCTTTAACTAGAGTAATTTTGTCAAATCGAGCATCAAACTATAGTAACGCGTAAGAGGCAGATCAAGCAAAGTGATTTGGCAGTGGTCGTAAAGCGAGTTTATTGGACCAATAAAATTTTTCTACGTGCTTACGATCTTGAAAAAAGGACAAGCGGAAAAAAGCCATCACAAGACGATTCCGTCTTTTCCATTTTCTTTTCTCTCACTTTTTTCCTTGTTTAAAAATCCCGTCAATTTAGGTTTGTTTTGAAATATGTCCTGTAATTAACCAACAGGTAATTTAAATTTATGAGGCAGGTGAAGTAGCATAGAAAAATCCGGGTACAGAAAAGCTAACGAGACACGTAAATGACAAAACTTCCTTTCTGACAAATCATTTTGCTTCGTCACGCAAAAATGTCGAGAATAAATTTCACAGAACACGCAAGGCTTAAGTTTTTCTTTTTCGATCGTATACCAACAAAGTGAACGTGTTTCTCATCTGAGATTAGATTGATTGAAGTGCCAAGTTGAAATTTTGGACGATTTTTTTTCTTTTCTTATTTCATCTTTTTTTCTCTCTTTTCTTTTTGATCTACGCACTTAGCTACTCTACCTGGGATGCTGTGGGATATAATATGTTCAAACATCCATCAGAGTATTCTTAGTAGAAGAATGGATAAGCATTACTGGAATATCCAGCTTTCATCATTTATCCTTTTATTTAGCCTTCCGAGAACATAATGCTTGAAAAATCTACCTTTCTTTTTATTTTCGAACCGGGGTTCTTCTTTATGAAAAATTTCAAGTTACTATATTATATTTTCGAGTATTATTATTTGTTTATATAGATGCTTATTGACAAAAATAAGCAAATTATATTCCGAAATTAACAGATAACATGAATCGGCATTTAATCTCTAGTTTAATTATCTCGTTTTATACGATTGTGCAAACAACATTATTATTTCATGTCATTGTAAACGCTTTATTTTATTACCAATTTTGATGTAGTTTCTGTCGTTATTGAGTGTTTTGAATGTTTATATAGTCACTAATAAGAGTCATTTAACTGAAAACTCAAATATTAATTTGCCCTACCATACCACATAGTTCAGATTTTAATTCTTACTGAAATTTCAAAACTCGAAATAGTCATGTTTAGTTCAAAAGTTATACTATTATTTTATAATATACAGAATTGAAGGAAAAATGTACCAGAAAAAGGAAATAGCACTTTATAAAATATTCAATTCCTGCTTAACCTCGTAACTCAACCTTAAATAAAAAATTAGCCCCGGAGCTTATAAAATATGGAAATAGTAAATCCTACTTTTGTAGCATTTACGCAATGTTCTCTTGCCTAGGATATTTTACATATATAACATAAAATGTCGAGAGAATTGTAAGGCTCTTTTTTTATTAGGCCAACTTTTATCTGATAAGTTACTTTATTTCTTATTTTTGGTCGCATTTTGTTATAATCTACTATACATATACATCCGGATAAATAAATTGTGTCTATTTTGTATACGGATACTGAAAATGCAACACATAATCAGCCTGCTGATAAATTCAAAAGTGGAACTTCCCCTACAAGTTTAATTTATCAAAATAATTTGGATCTTCAATTCTGAAGAGAGTTTCAAAGTATTTCGTTCATTTCTGCTTCTTGTAAGATTTTGAGAGTCTGGCAAGCCTATTAGCATAAGGGGATAGAATGCTTTGATCTCTGTCAGTTATGCTAGTTATGCTGGGTCGTCTTGCGGTTGCAAATCTTCCACATTTCTAGATATATGATTCTTACTAAACATTCCTCGCCTAGTCTCCAGCAAATTAAAGCCGGAAATTAGCTGCTCTAGTTAAACGGGCATGCTAATTTATGCGGATAATTAATCTGTTTTCAAAATAAGCTTCACTATATCGTTAAACATATTTGGCTAAACTATAATGTTCTTTTTCACTTTTGGAAAACATTTCTTTAATTACTGAGTTTTTATAGTTATATATATGTATATATATATTTAGTTTATATAGTTTAAATTATATTGCACATTTTATTATTCATGCTACGTTTAATTAGCATTTCTGCTCGGAATTCCTTATTTAAAATTAAGCTACTACAATACAAATTTTCTTAACATTCTTGGCTTTTTATTCGCATTTATTTTGAGTAAGAGTGATCGTAGGTAAGTCGAAAGTAAGAGAAAAAGCTTTCAAAGAAAATGAAACAGGTGCACAAAGTCTCTCTTTATACGTTTTTTGATGATAAAATTGTCCTCTGTTCTGAAAGTGCATTTAGTTGCTGATAAAGAAAATTTGCTACTAAGAGTTTATACGGAGCGAAGTGTGAGTGCATCTCCAGTGAAAGAGAATGAAAATCTTCTCTGGACAGATAATGTAATTTCTCTTGAAGTTTCTTTTTTTTTATGTTTCTGAGAAAACTGTGTTTTTTCACAATCGTAAAAGATAAATTTAATTCCATAATTAAGGCAGTTATTGCATTGTTTATTCGCGTATAAAGTGCTTCAGAGTTATTTTATTCTTCGAAAGCGAAAATTCTTTATTCTCGAAGTTAAAACTGGCATATTTTGACTAAAAAGCTTTTAACAGTCCAGCGCGATCAACAAAACAAATTCCGATTCTTCATTGTCAGTCTAGGACACATGTTTGAAATAATCTCATGATGAATGTACGTCAGTGTAGATTTACAAGAATCCAGTGAAAAGTTGTGGAATTTCTATTGTGCAGATATTCGTTGACTATAGGGATTCTTTTTTTTTTTTAAAAAAAAAAAAAAGAGCTCGTCTGAAATTCCTGGTAAAAAGGCCAAGAATAGGGGTAGAGAGGAGCTGATAAAACTCGTATAACATACTGAATCGTCCTCTACATTTAAATTTCGTTTGCGAATCAGTGGTGTTTCGGCGAATTCTCATTTGCTCAATTACCACATGTTCCGCGCTCGAAAGCGAGAGGGGACGAGAAATTCGAAGGGAGGAAAATGAACGAGAGAGAGAGAGGCAACAACGTTTGCAAGCTGTCAGTTCTTGTTCGAACGTACATTCTCGTCGCTAAAATCCTGTTTAACCACCGCTCTTGGTCGACCTAGACCAGTTACCAAAAGCGAAATTTTCATCAAGTGACACTTATCGTGAATCAAAATTAATTCTAATTACATTTACACATACATTAAAAAATTCAAATGGACAATTCAAATGGATTGTTGCTTTTCATTGTAGCTTTCAGGGTTTTGATATTAGAGATATAACAAAAATTAAATTGAGAAGTATTCTAATTATGTTTCGATGGAAAGAGGGATTTCAAGAACTGTTACATGCCTCTCTAAATCTGAATTAGTAAAAAACTACTATTTAGCAGTAGTTTTTTACTAATTGAATTGGTAAGCTACTAAATGAATTGGTAAATGTATTCTTGGTTACTATTTTAAATATGGTAAATTTGAAGTTATCTTGAGTCAACGGAACACTAAATTTCACTTCTAATGTCCAAATATTATTCTGGTTTGCATTTTGAAAATTGCGTATTGTTAATATTTTATTATTATCAATATGACAATATGAACTCAGAATATATATATATACACCTATATAAATTTAGAAAACATTAAACTTATAAAATTCAGGAATCACCAGAAAGTATTTCAAAAATTAATAATTTAGATAAATTTCCAATTGATTTCTACTCGCTGAATTAGTAAGTTGGTACTTCTAAATAGATTTAGTAGAAAATCATTACTAATTCCCTAGTAACATAAATCTTACCATTTCATTTAGTTGAATGTCAAAAAATTACAAATTTAACAGTCAAAACCATTGTTACTAATTGCATTAGTAAAATTTCTACTAATTCAGATTTAGAGAGTGACATTCATGTATCAAAATCTCCTGAAATCCCTTAAAATCTTTGAGATAGAAGGGTCTAAAATTGGTCAAAAAAAGCGTTACATAATAACCCTTTTATACTTCTAAAATAATATTTATGTTCTCCATATTTCCAAGCTCGAAGAAACTTTTACAAAGTACTAAAAAAAGGATATAGAGGGTTAGACAGGTTTGTAGTAGGTTTTAGTTGGAACTAACCAGGGCTTAAGTAGGTCTAAAATTTCAAATCGAGCTTAAAATTAAAAAAAATATATATATGTATATAGAATGCAATTTGCAGTCGTATCGGTATACTTGCATAAAGAAAGCAAGACCTTCTGGAATTATGTATATTAATTCGGAAATATATTGCTAAAAGAAATTTAATA
This sequence comes from Synergus japonicus, assembly GCA_900474275.1. Taxonomy (NCBI): domain Eukaryota; kingdom Metazoa; phylum Arthropoda; class Insecta; order Hymenoptera; family Cynipidae; genus Synergus; species Synergus japonicus. The sequence continues at coordinate 21,354 of UCOH01011836.1, read as the reverse complement.
TCAATGAATAAACTAGCACTCTGATTATTTAAATGAAAGATAGCAACATTGTTATGTTATATTATATTATATTACATCACAATACGCATTTTGTTATACTGTGATATTTCATAAAGAGAAATTCCATGAATTTAAATAAAGGGTGGCGTATATAAATTTTTATAACACTACGGGGAGAAAATTTACATTACGAGACAGCATTTTAATTATGAAAGCCAGATGAATTATAAACCAAGAATCTAGATCAAATCAAGAAGATACGATATATTTGTATACTTTTCTGACTTATATTATATTAAGATGAATATGTAGATTAAGCCTAAAGATTTGCTAGAAGTATAAAAGCACGTAAATTTCTAAAAATTTACATAATTTTAGAGGGTCTTAAATCTCTGAAGTTTCCTAAGAAATTGCGGAAGTGAGTGGGTGATTATGATTGCCTTATGATCCCTCATAAATATTCTGAATAGTGCTAGACAGTTCACGAGATCAGCTACTTTAATAACATGAATATTGTAAGGAGAACTTTCTCTTAGAGGAAAATTCCCTTATTTTCTGACAGATATTCGCTTTCTTTCTTTTTTTTTCGGGGTATAGGTATATACACGAACCTTATGTTGCCACGCGTCACTTCCGCTTTTTCTAGCTGTCATGTCAGTTCCACTTTGTTTCACGGCGATTTTTGACGCTACGTGCAATCTGCAGTGTCCCATGTCAGAAGAAAATGATTTTTATTCAAATAGCCTTTCGTTGTCTCTATCTTTCATATAACTGTCGTGACTAGTATTTATAAAAAATCCAAGAATTTTATTTAGATTAATTTATATTTTTCTCAATTTTCAGTTTTAAAAACGTTTTAAACCATTTTAAAACCGTTTTTAGTTTTTAAACCGTTATTATCTACAACTATATGAAAATCTTCGCATATAGAGAAAAAGCTGTGATTCGGTTTTGTAATCGCTTTTGGAAATCGGTTTTAGGTAGTCATCAAAAAGCGAAAACCATCACATCCTATGTAGGAAATGGTTTTTACCAAAATGTATTCCATTTTGCAAGATTTGTTCTCTGTGGTTTTGCTGGGGTTTTCTGATAAATAAACGGATCAATTATAAAGTGGTAAACTCAGTTTGATACATATTCATTTAAAAGCTTTTTTTCGTATTTTATCGAGTAGAGTCGCCATAGAAAATTAATTAATTCTTTTGAAAGAAGGATGAAAGATTCACTTGTAAAAGCAAATGTACTTAAACCTCGCAGCGACAGAGTGAAGTTCAAAGGAATAAACCGAGTCACATCTGCTACTTTTATATGAAAAGAACGGCTAACTTTTGACTTTTTTGTGATGTTAGAAGCGGTGTCATAAACAGTCGTATTAGATTCTCTTGTCAGACAGACCTTTGTGGCTTTTATTTGACAAGGCGGCTCTCCTAAAGAGACTGTCGACTGTGAATTTTCGGTTCCATAACTGTCTGGTAACCGAAGGCCAGATATGACACATCGCGAAAGTTTTTCCTCGCGCTCCTTTTCCTTTGAAACTTACCCTTAGGTGCTTAGCGAAAAAAAGATAATTCGTGTTTTTATCTCAATTTGGTGATAAAACAATCCGCAACAAAAGCAAGCTTGAGGGGCATTAATTCCCACTCAATTCTTCTGACAAAGAGTGATGTCAGTTTATTTTTTATTTTTCGTATTAAAATTTCCGACCTAATGGAAAAGAGGAGCTGTGGGATTTATCAAAAAGTGATGAAATCGGCAATAACTATTCCCTTCTAGATATTTTATAAAAGTGAAAGAGTTGCGTGTTAGTAAAATCAAAGTTATTGATTGTTTATATTTCCCTCGGGAAAAATCGAATTTGCCTCCGGGGAAATAAAGATTATCAATTACAATTTTCATCTTTAATATGGAGCTACGTTTAATAAAAGTTTTATGAAAAGAGTCACGTAATAATAAATTTAATTGAGTTAGGATTTATGTTACTCATTTTGGTTTTACCAAAAAGTGTTTTAACACTGTTTCTATTTGAAAATCATTAAGGTATCCGTGATAGTAACTAAATCTTTCTCCGTACTTGAGCTGACAGTTAACAATGTAGAAAATCAACATTACCCCTAAAGAGCTTTCCTAGATGAGGGTCTGGGTTTCCTAAGGATCCCAGATTCCCTTTCTCTATCCTTTTCCATCTTTCGCTCTTCAGCTTAGTGCTTAGAGGGAAGCTTTCCGCCTCGTCTGACCACGTACGGGTAGTTACTACTGCTTAGTTAATTCTCTCATTAGGAAGACGGCGCTTGTTTTAGCATTTAAATAAGATTCCTCTATGTAGATTGTACATGTACATATGATATGTACTTGCACATGTACCTATAGGATACACAAAGCACACGCCCCATCTTAACATACGCTGTGCGTTAACTTGTGCAAAGACTCGCGCGTATAATCCGTATATGTCTGTGTGTATTTTACATGAAAGTCTTCAGGAATGTGCGCGAAAATCCTAAAGAGCGAGCGGTGGTCTATTTGCGCCCAAGAATCGCCTGATTCTCGAGTAAAACCTTTCTAAGGGAGACAAAAGGGATGGGGATAAAAAGCAAACGGAATAGCTCGAATCAGAGAGGCTAAAGATTTTAATTAGGATAACTGCGAACCCTTGTCGTGATTATTAAATTAAGTAGGAGAATGGATAATCTGCATAACTCGTGTTTAAATAAATGCCTATCTGTTCATCTAAATAATAGATACAAATGGTAAAGTCATTACTAGAAACGTTTTGATTTTTTGTCAGAAATTATTATGAATGTAAGCAGTTTCTTTTAATCAAAGAAACATTCCTTTGATATACGGTTAAAGAAAAAATATTTCTTTATATTAAAGGACATTTTTTTAAATCAAAACAATTTTTTTTTAATTCAAAAAAACCGTTTTCTGGGTGTAGACAGAAATATAGGAAAAAACTTAAAATATGAAAATAATAACCACTAACGATAGAGTGAGCTTTTATGAATGCTATTAATTGATATTTTGCATATCATGATGTTCTCGAATCCTTTCGGTCGAAAACCTTGTAAATTCGAAATTGTGATACTGTGCACTGGGCCTGTCAGTTTGACTGCCATTAATTATGGCGTCGTGCGTCGGATGCCTCGTCTTTGTGCATGGCATGCATGCGTGGGTAGATTTGTGTGGTTCATGTATCAATCACTATCTGACTCAGGTTTCCCAACTGTGTAAGGTTTTTCTCGTGTTAGAATTGCATACACGGATTACGACCTGGGAATTTAAATGAAACAAGAGGAGCCATTTTCAGTGATTTTTTTGGTGCTTAAAACTCGCTGAGCTGGCATGGGGCTTCGATCAATCAGTTTTTTCCATTCCAAATCTACTATAGTGTGTTTACCATTGTTTCCAAGTTATACAGTTACGGCTGTACAATGCCATTTAGCGATATTCAGTCCGATTGGGATTCCTGCAGACACGCAGTAAAATCAAACGACCTCCATTTTTTTATTTGAAACCATTTAAGGGTAGATCCAAATTTTTGACCGTTGTGAGGGGCCGTTCACTGGAGCAATCAGTGATATTATTTTTAACTTGATAATCAAGTGAATTAACTTTTGAAAGCAAATGCACTCCAACAATTAATTTGCTCTAATAGATTCAGAATAGTTCTGCTCTGAAAATACATTTTTTTAACTCATCTTGCGTGAAAATAGGTGTAACGGTTAATTTGTATTAAAAGTTTATCGGTGCTAAAATACATACGGAAATTTCGAACTACGTGGGTTAGAGGAGTTTGATCAATTAAAAGTTTCGTTGCGACATGTAACTTTTGCACACTCAAACCATGTTTTCTCAGTCACGTGAATTTTCAGAACAATAGGACAGTTGTGCGCTACTCCACAGTATTATCACTGAGGTTTAGAAATTCAATTCTTTGTCTTGGAATTTTGCTAAAATTTTAATCAAGATTTATTCTCGCGTACAAACTTTTTGTTCGAGTTTATAATGGAATTATATTTCTGGAAACAATCGCTTTAGCTCTCAACGTTAATAATATTCGTTCCATTTTTGGTTTTTCATTCATAAAATTTCATTGAAAAATAATAGACACGCTGGAATTATTAATATGTTCTCTTGAATTACTCGGCTAACTTGCTGAATATTAAGCAGCTGTGAATTCTGAAGCGCATAACAGATTGATCATAATATCGAAAACATTAATATACGATCAGATCTTTAAATATATGCATTTCAATATAGCAAATTCTTACTCGAGAGAGATAATAATTTTGCTATGAAACCTCTAGATAAATATTTACTTCTGTCAATAGTTGAAGGAAAATGTGAGAAACGGATAAACGCTCTCGGTTATTATGATACCATCAGCCATACCATTTCAAGAACGATAACCATCGCCATATTTTTCTAGATGATAAAATGCCCTCCGTTATTCAAAGAAGATCTTAACCTTGCTCTCTTCCGTCTACAGTTCCGCCGGAATCAGAGCACGCGAAATCTACCTCACGTTTCCTCACTTTCTAGATCAAACCAAGTAAGGGCAAGGCAAGGGAAGAGAAGAGTTCAAGTACTTTCAGGCAAAAACGAGGATTCCCGTAGTTTCCCAGGCTTGCTGCAATAGGGTAACTGCATGCCCCATATCGTCGTCTGAGTGTGAGCATAAATTCTCTTGCGGTTGCGGGAGGGCAATTTAATGAAGGAGAAACGATACTAAATTGCCAACGTTATCCACGCGTGTATATACACACTTCTTCATAGCTTGACAGGGTGGGGGATGAATCCTGGGGTAATTGAATGATAACATCTGTGCACGAATGTGATTTCTTCGTGGTTCTCAACCAGGGTCACCAGCCTCGAGCTCTGGTGACGTATATGCGTGCAGAGCTTGTGGCATGCTGCATGAAATGAAGTCTCCCGGTAATTAAATGATAACATCGACTGCAAACCGCAACTAGACTCTTTCGGGACTCTCGCACTGCACGTAATCCTCGAAAATTGAGTTGCATCGCTCTTTTCATACCCGGCATGCGATCCTTATAATAATTAGCTCGGGTTTATCAAGGCATTTCACATCAAAGTAAATAAAACGGAAAACTTGTATATATTGTAGAAGAAATGAATTTACTGGAAAATTTCATCATTTAATTAAAAGATGAGGTTTCTCAGTAGAGCTACTTTATACATCCAACCCAAGATTTTATTCGAGCTTGTGATATATGTGATATACTATCACGTGATTTCATATAAGGCCAGGGAGACCTGAAATCGACCGAGAAATTTAGAACTTAAATTTTAATGAAGATAACGAAACTCTGAGAGTGATGGTAATGTTATTGACTTTGAATCAATGAATTATCAACAGGCATTACAGATTCGGTAAAATAGAAGGAAGGATTAGTACATACAGAGCGTGAAAATAATTCAGTGATAACAACCGCAGGCGACAGACACTTCACCGACTGTTGTGTTCGTGGTGGTTGCGGTGACATTTAGTATTTCAAATACTAATTACACAGAGCATCGCCCACAATCAACAGGCATGTCTCGTGAGGCCCGGTGAAGGTACATTTGCGCAGCTTAATTATGGACCTAGATTATCTGAGCTTGGAAATGTCAGCTTCTCTTAGAGATGAATCTCCCTGATTTCTCTTTTAATCATTGTCTCACTGTTAACAATAATAGTTAACAATTCTATATTCGTGAAATTTGTAATTGTTTTCATGGGACTACAGTTTGTATCGTATAGATAAGCGAAAATGAAAATGTTTCTTTTTTCTAAAACTTAGCACAATACAGGGGTGAGTTCAAAATGAACTGGAAAGATGAAACTTTTTGGTATGTCTTTACCATTGAGAAGTCTTATTATCAACAATAAAAGAACTACTTATTTCCACCAGAATATCTTTTTGCGGAAACATGTAGATGATTCAAATATGCATGTAACGCGACTTCACCACACATTTGTGGCATTTACACATATGTACACACTGTATAATAGAATTGATTACTTTCGACACATGTCTGTACAACTGATTTTCTGGATTTGTCACTATAACGACGTGTCACTTGAACAATGTATATTTTTCATTTCAATTTGCGCGCGTCAAAGAATTGCTTGCTATGGCGAGTATTGCCTGTCAATCACTTGCAGTGATTTGAGTTTAGTTGTGTGTTCTCTTATCGTTTCCCTGTTTTCCAATCTGACGCTTTTTCCCAGTAATGGCGAAGATAAAGTCTCGCTGATAGAGAACACCACGCTGAGTATTTCTATTGGCTCTATTAAACGAATATAGCCACCGGGTGTCACAGTTATAAATTCACTGTCGAAGGGAGCGAATTGTGTGTGTGCAATCTGGTATTTGCCGTCAGTACCACTGAACAGTGGGATAGATAAGCATGTAGTCGTAGAGACGATACGTGCCATATGGGAAATGACCAGACGTATATGTCGTGCTTACATGCTCCATTTTCGATCCCGATATCACAATGAAATACGAAACTGAACATTAGATTTGATATCTCTGCTATAGTATACCTCATGTCATTAACAATACTTCTATACTCTCTAAATTTCAGTTACAAGTTCACTATAACTTAGTCAGAAACAGAAATCATTCATAGAGTAATTGCAACTATTCAGGGTGTCTACTGACTCAACCGATTCAAATTCCAGTCGTTTTCCCGGTTTTTCAAGGCTAAATCCCTGGTTTTCCAGGAAAGTAAATACACACTTTAATGCTACATCATAGATTTACTATTATGAAGTTAACATATTAAATCAACAAAACCAACATATTATACAGTTTCCAAGTGGGTAAAAAGTCATTGACATCCTGAGGACGTACATATCAGTCCAAATATGTTAAAAAGACGTCTTTTGGACGTCAGACGTCCTAGGGATCTCTTTAGGACGTCTTCAGAATGACAATGTCTTTTTGCCCACTGGGTTATTATATATTATTTATCTATATAATACTTTTACTCTTTTTAAGAATAAACTAAGGCAGGGAGGCCACAAGATTCAATTATTTGAATTCCCTGAATGTCCCTGACTTTTTCCTAACTTTCAGACACTTTCACTTTAAATCTTTTGAAATTTAAAATCACTTCACAACATTTACTATTCGTAAAAATCTCTTAAATTTACAACAACTTTTGAAATTTCTTGAAATTCCTGAAAACATCTTTAAATAGCTTAAAATTCCATGAAATCCTTTACAATTATTATACAAAATCTTTTACAAATCATAAAAATCTAGTGACATTCTGTAAAATTTCCTAATGTGCATTAAAATCTCTAAAGAAAAACTCTTGCAATAAAAGATCTCACAAAATCTTTTAAAAATCAAAAATGACTTGAAATTTTTTTAATTCTATGAGGACTATTAAAATTCCTTAAAACCATTTTTAAAATGTCAAAATTACATGCAATTTTTTACAAACATTTTTTCAATTTCACGAAAAACTTTAAAATCCCTTAAAATATATAAAAATCTTCCACAACTTTTGAAAACTTTTCCCCTAAAATTCTATAAAATCTTTTATAAATCATAAAAATTTTGTGAAATCGTTTAAAATTCCATGAGGAACATTTAAATTCTTTAAAATCACTGTAAAATAATATTTTTTTTTTTTAAATTCTTACAAGTTTCCTAAAATCCTTTAAACTCCAGGAAAAAAACTTTAAAATCTCTTGAAATACGTAAAAACTTTTCAAAATTTCCTAAAATTCCACAAAATCTTTAAAAATTCATAAAAACTCTCATGAAAACATTTAAGATTCCATGAGGAACATTAAAATCACTTAGAAAAATCAAATTTTTTAAAAAATTTTACAAGCTTTTTAAATTCCTTTAAAATTTCTTAGAATTCCTTACAAATTCTTTAAATTCCCTAATCTTCCTTAAAAATCTCTTAAAAACCTAGAGAGTCTCAGAGAATACTTGGAAATTATTTATAATCCTTCGAAATCTTTGGATAGTTTCTAAAATTTGTCAAATAAATTATAAAAGTTATATGTGTAATAATGCAAGTATTTACTCAACTACTATAATCAGACTTAATTTTGAGCAACTAAGTTACTCAATCAAATTATAAAATATGAAGCAATAACTGAAGTGTATTAACTCATTTCTTTTGTAGACAATATTTGCTATGACAGAAAACAACAATAGTTTATAAAAGTAGGTTCCTGAAAAAAATTCCAGGCGTATTCCCAGTTTTCCCGGTTTTTCCCGGTAGTAGACACCCTGCTATTTTCATTTGATTTTCGTCGTCAGAATTTTTCTGACACTCTCGAAGAAATCTTTTGTTCGAAGATACATGGGACTGAACACGAAAGCGATCACGAGTTGATGCTGAAATAGTTACGATCCTCTTAACCACCTCTTAAGGGTGTAGCAGAGCATCGTAGCCGTCATTAGCGAAAGCAGTTGGCTAAGAGCGACTCTGATAACAACGACTGATCCACTGAAGTCGCTGGAGCAATTGTGCCAACTTCCTGTAGTCGTCATTTAGCCGCAGCGATTCAAACTTCCAGAGTGCGGAAGATGTCAAAACTCCCTGGCGCTTTACTAACTTATTGCTGCACCGCACCGTTGCAACATTTACAATGGAGCTCAAAGCGATAAAGTTTGTACTTCCTAGCAACTTCGACCCTTACTCCTTTTTCCCTTTCGATTGGCTCACCCCAGAAGATCATTCCAAGCGTGACACTTCCCCTCTATTTCAAACAAGCCGTTAATCTCCGTCTATGCTCATCCATAACACATAAGGGATGTTTTACTTGACGCTCATCTTATGCTCCCTTATCCACCCTTTCGAGAAGCCTAAAATTGATGTAGGACCAAGAAACAAGGGGGATCGAATTGGAGAGTCCGCGAAAAAGCTATGTTTGTCGAGGGTGAGAACGAGAAAAGTGTCCTCTGAGGGTGGTCCAGGCTAACAAGTCCTCAAGAACGAGGAGTTTCTTTTATCGCGCACGAATGCACTATGTCTCTTTCATCAACTGTAGTAAAGCAACCGTTGCTCGACACGCCCTTTGACATACAAATAGACTCTGATTCCAAAGACCCTCGGCAAACTCAGATCTCATTGATTCTGGGCAATATTCGAAGTATACATAAGTAATGCTGCTTATTAGAAACGGAATTTAAATTAGGAATTAAATATGAAATTTTATTGCCCAGCATCAATATACATATACAGTCACATGGTTCATTATACAGGGTGTCTAAAAAGTCCCGGGATGGTTTTTTTTTTACCTCAGGTAAAAAATATTTCAAAAATGTGAATATCATTCCTGAAGTAAATTTCAACGAGTAATTGAAGTTTTTTTTTACAGTGTGTACCCAAGTCATAGGTAAAAAAAAGATGTAAAAAAAGGGAGTTTCCATTTAAAAAAATAAAGTCAAAATGAAGGTCACCATTGAATTCCCAGTTGAAATTTACTTCAGGAATGACCTTCACTTTTTTGAAAAATATTTTACCTGAGGAAATATCTAACCGTTCCGGGACTTTTTAGACATCCTGTATATTTATATCATATTCGGTTTCCCTAATCAGTTATTTTCAGGAAAATGTATTTTTATACATTTTGGTACTATATAAAGATATGAATCAGGTTTCTTTATTTTTATAATGAAGAGTAATGAGTCAGTTTTTTGGAAAATGACGGAAAGGTTGTGCTTGAATCTCTGGGAATAACAAAGTATTTCAAGTTAGAAGCATTTAAATATTTAAATTGCAAATTTTAAAAGCTTCTACTCAATTCTTTCAAAGCTAATAAATAGCACTAAGAAAAACAGCGCTTTTGTAGTAACCTGACAGTTTTCTAATTTTGATTATACTTAAGAACTGAAAGCACTGCATTTCCGTCACTTCGAGTGTTAAAAGCGACTTGAGAATAGAAAAGAAATTCCTTTCTTATTACGCAATCTAAGAATCGCTGTAATGCCGATTCCCTACTGAATCTGAATCGCTTTGTCGGTTTCTTTGACTCCCTTCAATTTCTTCTCTGTTCTCTTGTTCAAGCTGAGCAGCGTATATACCTTTCTTCCTTAACAAACCCTTGAATAATTCTAATGAGAATGGAACAACTGAGCCGACTTGTACAAGTCTGGCGTTGCGCCATAAGCATTAATAAAATAGAGAAGATGTTAATTAAGATGGTCGCAGGTGTCGCATCGCTTCGGTACACGGTTCCTTTTGTAGCTGGTGTAAATAATTCAAACTTGTTAACTACATTGATTAGAAATTGTGCAGTAAGCTGTGTCGAGAAAAATTCAACATTTGACCCGAATTTGTCACGTTAAAGTGACAGATAATCGTAAAATATATACAAAATAAGACATTTTCAACTATTCCAAGCTCAAAAATAGTTATTTCTGATCCAGACGGGCGGTAAAAAATGCAAATTATATTTAAATTTTCCATCGGATCTTTGCTAAGCAGGTATATATCTGGATAGGTACAATATGCATATTTACGGCTTATCCAGGCCTGAAATATCCGAGTCAGTCTTCTCCTGTCTTTCTTTATTAAATTCCAGTAGAAGAAAGTTGCAGCATATAAAAATTTCTCATTTACCAGAAATAAGTTATACCAAGAGCTGAATGCAGCAAGTAGTTTCAGTAGTTATACTATTGTATAGTCAGACGGCTGAGACGAGAAACATTTATTTAAGCGTTGGTCTAACCGTAGCGTGACTCACGTCACTTGGCGTTCAATTTGAATCTAAATGCGCTCCCATTTATGCCTCGATCTTCTCCGATTCGTAGAGGGATGGAATTACATATGAATCGGCTTGTGGCATGCTCAAAGTCACGATAGGTGGCTTTGTGAATGATCATTCCTACAAAAGAAGCTGTTATACCATAGAACTGGAATCGTGGTGTTTCAAGTGCAATTCAGATAGGTGAGAGTGGACGTGCAATCCGATTGGCTAGCTGCTTCGACAATTGCGTGACCACAACCACTTCGTACCGACTCTAATGCTCCCCATTAGTGCTGACTACGGTTCTTCCAATCCCCGAGGTTGAAATTACGGGCGCATCGGGTTCAAATGGACACCGACAATCCCTCTCGAGTTCGTTTCACGGATGATCAAACCGACGAACGAGCAATTATGTCGTTTCGTTCATTACGTCATTGCTCCATCCATCTCTCTCTTTACCTCTCTCTCTCTCTCTCTCTCTCTATCTGTTTCTCTCTCTGTCGATCGCTCTCTCTATTCTATGTTGTATGTAGCTCAATCCATAACAATCCAAGCATCACTTTGAATTTATTTATAAGAGGCTTTCAATATTTTAAAAAGCCGCCTGAAAAAGAGGGAAATTATCTAAATCTAGTACCTCGAACAACGTTATCGCTTTTGAAAATCAGGGACTTAGTAATGCAGTCTGCCAGATATTCCAAATAGTTTTCAAGTTGAAATTCAATAGAACTTTTTGGCTGCAAACTTTAAACTTCACGCTCGAACTCTCCACAACATTAGAATCTGAAATTGAGTTACTTTACTTTGCAAATATTTATTCTAAGTACTTGAGATCTCTTGAAACCTTTCACAATTTTTTGAATTTTGTTAAGTTTCTTTTGTGAAATTTCATTTTTGACTAACATTATATGCTTTTTATAATCAGGTATTATATAATATAATACAATATAATATTAGAATATTGCTAACAGGGTGCACAGTGTAAAATGAGTTGAAAAGAGGGGAAATAGGGTGACTTTTTTTACAAAAGAGGGAAAAAAAGGTGAAAAATTAAACAATAATTTTTACATACAGAAAAGAAGAAACAAAAGTATTTTAAGGAAATGTTATATTATTATTCATCTTTATATAATTATAATGTTTTATTATTCAGTCAATTTTCTAAATCTGCACAAAGCATATTAATTATTATTATTATAAGAGCATTTTTTGGTTTTTACAACTAAAATATAATTTTATATTTTCACAACTAAATTTCATAATTAAATTCCTTTTTTAATTTTTATTATATATATTGAACTTTTAATGATTTTTGGCTCTCAATTTTGGAAAACAGAGCTTATAGATATTTTTTTTAGTCAATTTTCTAAATCTATACGAAGCATATTAACCCATTAACCTATTAACAAATTGTGTCCAGCCGGTTACATTTTGAACACCCCTCTTCCCGCTCTCACAGCTATTGCATTTCGAGAAAGAAAAATCTACAAAAATGTATACTTATAGTTTGAAGTGTGCTCTTTCCGGTAGTATCACTTGAATTATTAAAATTTTTAAAAAATTTTTTTTCGTAAATTGCCGTTTGAAACAAAAAAAAAAAAACAAAAAAAACATGATTTTCGAAGGAATTTTGTCTTTTAAATCGAGTTTTCAAAGATTTACAGGCTTGGAATCATCTTGGAACCGATCTAGATCGTAAACGCGATATCTGAATTTAAAAAATATGAGGTTGTGAAGTCAATTTGACCAATTAGAGACGTCAAAATGGCGTCCCAATTGCAAAATTTTTTTCAGAACATTCATTAATTTTTTTCTCAGAAACGAAACACTGTAAAAAAAATGACTAAGTATAAAAAGTGCTTAGAATTGACCAAATAATACACCTGAATTTTTTCAAAACGATTCAAGCGATTTTTGCAACTTATTAAAAATTAGCAATTTGCAAAACCAAAAAACTACTTGAATCGTTTTGAAAAAATTCAGGTGTATTATTTAGCCAATTCTAAGCACTTTTTGTATTTAATAATTTTTTTTACAGTGCTTAGTTTCTGAGAAAAAAATTCATGAATGTTCTGGAAATAATTTTGCAATTGGGACGTCATTTTGAAGTCTACAATTGGTCAAAATGACTTCACAACCTCATATTTTTTAAATTCAGACATCGCGTTTACGATCTAGATCGATTCCAAGATGATTCCAAGCCTGTAAATCTTTGAAAACTCGATTTAAAAGACAAAATTCATTCGAAAATCATGTTTTTTTTTTGTTTCAAACTGCAATTTTCGAAAAAATTTTTTAAAAAAATTTTAATAATTCAAGTGATACTACCGGAAAGAGCACACTTCAAACTATAAGTATACATTTTTGTAGATTTTTCTTTCTCGAAATGCAATAGCTGTGAGAGCGGGAAGAGGGGTGTTCAAAATGTAACCGGCTGGACACAATTTGTTAATGGGTTAATGGGTTAATATGCTTCGTATCGGTTTAGAAAATTGACTAAAAAAAATATCTATAATTAAAAAAGGGGAAGATTTTCGAGAATAGGGGAAAAAATGGGAATTTCTCAAAATAAGGGGAAGTCTTCTAAAAAAGGAGAAGACTGTGCACCCTGTGCTGAACATTTCGATTAGGTATGAAAAATTTCAATAAAGCTGTTATATATAGTTTATTTATACTGAAAGCCATTGAGATTTTGAGAATATATAAGAGGAGAGTTATTATAGAGCTCTAAAATGGATTTGATAAAGTAGGCCAAGTTTTACGTACATGTAGAGTTTTCTTTCAAACTCGATGCACAAAAAAGCGTACAAGAAAGCGCGGGTTTCACATGGGAGCGTGCGAAATAAACTTTTCCAACGGAATCCCCTAAACTCAAGATCTTGAGCTTGAAATAAGGGCAAGGAACTCTCGGGGTGGTAAAGGGTGATAGTGGCGCAGACTTTACACTTTTTCTAGACGTGCTCTGAATATGAAATCTCTTTGGAAAAGTGCACAAAAGTAGGCAGGAAAGGTTAATAGGCGATGCTAGATTTAGGTTGGCAACTTTTCATCCTCCAGGGCTTTAAATATAAAAAAGTTCAAGTTATTCACACAATCTCAGTTAACGACGGCTTGATTTTGATTTCACATCATGAACTGGTTCCACTAATTTATTTCCACTTCAGCTCTATAAGTAAGAGGAGTTTTTGAATTAATTACCCCTTAAATATAGACATCTAGATACCATATAGACACTAATTGGACACGAAATACGACAGATATATCTTCAAAACTTGGCAGGAAATAATTAGTTTACGATCTCCTTGCAATACGCATTTAGACTCCTTAGCGGAGAAATTAACTTCTGAAATAGACTCGAGCATCGTAAAAGGGTCTATCAAATATGGTAATTCAACCAGGAACCTGGACAATGATGTGGCTTCCAAAGTTATGATTTGAGCAAGTTTGCACAAGGAACACCACCGCCTCCTCGCGTAATACTTTCCTATGGAAGTAAAGCGCAATGCGTCGCAGTTGCACATGCATAACTTGCTTCTTCTTATACATATAGAGTAACACACGTACACTAATGTAGAACTTCACCTACGTGTATAAGTATACTCGTTTTACTGTGCATATACACATTCCTGCACATAAATCGCGAGAATATCTCTGGAAGCTTCCTGTTCCCAAATGCTTCTCTCTTTATGCCTGGCGAAGGGTGTATGGCAGCAGTTTAGTGAAAGTATGACGCAAACCCTGCTAAGCTCGAGGTACTTTTCACCTAACATACTCGTATGTACATAACGAGTCTTACAACATGTGCGTATACATCATGGCGTATCAAGGTAGGAAGCTGTCGCTTAAGAGCCTGAAGGTACACCTCAAGATTCTAGATTAGGCAGACTCTCCAGTGCTGAGCTTTACTGCGATATGCACTTCCTTACTCAGCACTTCCCCTTGAACGCGTTTACAAGACATTGTACCATACACGACACACGATACACGATATACGATACACGATATACGTCGCATCGACGACTTATAATCCGTTATCGGAACGCTTTTCTTATTGTTTCTCGATGTCTCGTGGAGATAATACGAAGACCTTTTAGATAACTATATTAACAGGGTGTGTACTATCGGGAAAACCGGGAATACGCCTGGAATTTTTTTCAAGAACCTACTTTTATAAACTATTGTTGTTTTCTGTCATAGCAAATATTGTCTACAAAAGAAATGAGTTATTACACTTCAGTTATTGCTTCATATTTTATAATTTGATTGAGTAACTTAGTTGCTCAAAATTAAATCTGATTATAGTAGTTGAGTAAATACTTGCATTATTACACATATAACTTTTATAATTTATTTGACAAATTTTAGAAACTATCCAAAGATTTCGAAGGATTATAAATAATTTCCAAGTATTCTCTGAGACTCTCTAGGTTTTTAATGATTTCAAGACATTTTCAATGATTATAAAGGATTTTAAGAGATTTTTAAGCAAGATTAGGGAATTCAAAGAATTTTAAAGGATTTTAAAAAGCTTGTAAAAATTTTAAGAAATTTTGATTTTTCTAAGTGATTTTAATGTTCCTCATGGAATCTTAAATGTTTTCATGAGAGTTTTTATGAATTTTTAAAGATTTTGTGGAATTTTAGGGAATTTTGAAAAGTTTTCGAAAATTTTAAAAAAGTTTTTACGTATTTCAAGAGATTTTGAAGTTTTTTTCCTGGAGTTTAAAGGATTTTAGGAAACTTGTAAGAATTTAAAAAAAAACTATTATTTTACAGTGATTTTAAAGAATTTAAATGTTCCTCATGGAATTTTAAACGATTTTACAAAATTTTTATGATTTATAAAAGATTTTATAGAATTTTAGGGGAAAAGTTTTCAAAAGTTGTGGAAGATTTTTATATATTTTAAGGGATTTTAAAGTTTTTCGTGAAATTGAAAAAATTTTTGTAAAAAATTGCATGTAATTTTGACATTTTAAAAATGATTTTAAGGAATTTTAATAGTCCTCATAGAATTAAAAAAATTTCAAGTCATTTTTGATTTTTAAAAGATTTTGTGGGATCTTTTATTGCAAGAGTTTTTCTTTAGAGATTTTAATGCACATTAGGAAATTTTACAGAATGTCACTAGATTTTTATGATTTGTAAAAGATTTTGTATAATAATTGTAAATTTAAATTTCAAAAGGTTTAAAGTGAAAGCGTCTGAAAGTTAGGGAAAAGTCGGGGAAATTTCAGGGAATTTAAAAAATTGAATCTTGTGGCCACCCTGCCTTAGTTTATTCTTAAAAAGAGTAAAAGTATTATATAGATAAATAATATATAATAACTCAGTGGGCAAAAAGACATTGTCATCCTGAAGACGTCCTAAAGAGATCCCTAGGACGTCTATGACAGTCTAATTGATGAAGACGTCTTTAAGACATGAGACGTCTTTTTGACATTATTTGGACTGACATGGACGTCCTCAGGATGTAGCATTAAAGAGTGTTTTTACTTTCCTGGAAAATCAGGGATTTATCCTTGAAAAGCCGGGAAAACGCCTGGAATTTGAATCGGGGTGAGTCAGTAGACACCCTGAATTATATGCCTGGCGTTGCATTTTATTGGAAAGGAAAGTCGACTAATGTTTGAACAATTTATAGACACAAAATGATATTTAATTTCATGTTTAATGAAAGGAAAACATTGCAAGGGGTTTCCAGCAAAACCAGCTTGAAAAAGTGGAAAGAACTCAATGTTTACATTGAATTAATTATAGTTTTGCAAACACTTCACAAATTGAATGAAGCTTGGTACGCAAAATGAAATCTTGTCGCGCGCATTTCCCGAATAAGAACTTAAAATAATAATATCAGTTCTCATCGTTTTAGAATTTAACAAAGATTCTCATAACACTTTCAGCCAGTGAATTAAGCTAGCTTAAATAGCATTTTGGTAGATGCTTACATTTCTGCATGTATTTAGTTATTTCCCACGTTTCAGATTTCTACCTCTTTTCATAAAAGCAAAACGAGTTATAATTCTTTAACAACCTAAATCTGCAGGAAGGAAATCCATTTCACAGACTTTTCCTGTTTACAAAAGAAAACTTTCATCAGTAAATGTTCTTTTTTCTCTTTTCTTACTCAGAAGTATCTTGAATGAAGAAATGCTCAAGGGAAGGAGAATTCAGCGTTTTAATCTGCTTAAGAAACTTTTCAATTTCTAAGTACAATTGAAGTTAGCGAATTTTCTCCTTTGTATTGATTTTATTTTGTATTAGAAAATCACTGGGACAAATGAATTTTATAAAATGGTGGATTATTTATAAATAAAATTACTTATAAATTCAGTGAGATTTCAATTATATGCACAAAGAATGAATTTTGAAATGGGTTCGTAATTTTACTGAGTTCCATTGAAGATGGATAATGTTAAAGGGATGAAATTCGAATCCTCATTCCGAATACTCGAGAAAGTAAACTTCCACACTTACGATTTCGACTGGTCTTCTCGAATCGAGTGTTGAGGTTGAGATATGAGAAGAGGTTATCACGAGCGAAGAACTTGTACAGGAGATTGAGAGCCCTCGAGTACTATTTGAAGTTAAGTCTCTACGCCTCGCTTTCGAGAGTACATACCACTCTATATCATATTCGGTCTCCAGATACAGATGGTCAACGGTACCGTTGAAACTTTCCGAGTTTCAGAAATTCGTAGTTATACACAATAGAGAAACGTATTCAATAAACTGCCTAACCAACTTTCACAACAAACAAAAGACCTCAAGGCTAAAGCAAACTCAAAGAATTAAACCAAACAATCCACAGTCTAAAATAGAGAGAAATTTACAAGTTTATACTTGTTAAACTTGGGATTTCTGATGCTGCATAGTGGAAATCTGGGAATATTTAGAATAAATTTTTGTTTTATTGTAAATTTCAATTCAACTCTAAAACAGTAATTATTGAAAACGACAAAAATTCATCAACGCTCGACACTACATTAACTCCCGACTATCACTGAGTAGTGAGTACAAAATAAGGAGTTCAGTAATTAACTTTTTCCATTACTACGTGAAAGCGAACGTTTAATTACATTTCGTTTCATAATTGTCACCCTTTGCCATCTAAGTTCACCTGAAAGACATTTCAGAGAACACAAGAAAAAAAAACATTTCAGCGAAAATAAAAGCCGTCTTCTAAACTTTTTTATACTTTCTCTCTTTTCGGAAAGTAGGAAATAAATAAATATAAAGCATATTGATTTTTTAACTAAATTTCCGGCTAAAAAAATGTAACATTCTTGCAACTCACCACACAGTACGATTTTTGGTCTCAATGAATAAGCTCTGGATTTACCTGAAACATAAATAAATGAAATTTTGTTAGTTTTATAAATAAATTATGTCATTTCGATATGTAAACTATATATGTCCGCTAGACACTCTGATTATAATAAATCAATTTAACAATTAATATCACTCAGAAGAAAATGTGGTTGATCAGAACTTTTTTGGTTGAATCAACCAAATATTCCGATTTGGAATATTTATAAAATATTTTCTCTATTAAATGTGAAACGTAAAGAGCACGCTGACTTTACTCGCCGAAAAAGCGATTACAATAAGAAATAAGATAATGGAGAACCATTATTTTACACGCTTAACGTGACGTAAAAGAAAACATCGTGCTCTCTAAACATGAATCAGTGAAATTTAACTGATTACCAATCAAATCCCACTGATTTGCAGTGACTCTTTTCTCACGATTTTAATCAGTGAAAAAAGTCACTGAAAATCTGTGGATTTTGACTGATTCACTTTTAGAGAGTGGCTATTGAGCTATAAAAAAATTATATAAAATAATTATATCCACACCTTGCATCATACATATCTTAAATGGTTAAATTATCAAAAATTTCTTTCTGAAGGGATTTTACAACTCGGTCAGAATATCGTCTTTAAAAATCCGGAACTACAAATTCCAATCCTACTTTTATTTCTTGACCCTCCCAATTCTTTATTTTCTCCTCGTACCATCGACACAAGCGTCTTTCACCCGCACATTTTCTCTAACTCCTTGTCGGTATCTTTATAGACGACCAAACCGCTTAGGATTATCCTAGACGATTCAAAGCTGTAAAGGACGATAGTCGAAAAACCAGAAAAAAAAAAGATTGTTACGACCCAGCGAAAAGTAATTTTACTCTCATTTCCATCTGAATAGTGTTAGTTCTATCGATTCACTCACATGTCCCACTCATTTAGAGTCCATAAATGCAAATAAACTTTGTTGCATCCACTAAAACTTTTATACTGTTTTGAAATGCTTTTCCGGTATTGCACCCTCTATTAAAACTACTATTACAAAAATATGGATTCATTAAATTTTTATACTGAAGAAGTTTTAATAAGTGATAAAATAATAATGAATTAATTTGTACAGAGTCGGTTTTAGATTTCGAGAATAAGTTTGTCGGATTACTGTAATTAATTAGAGTCAATCCAACTAGAAACATTTGACTACCTAATATCGTTCAGGAAATGAAGCTGATGCTGACATAGTGTTTCGTATTACCATAAATTAAAGACACCAGATTGACGAATGGATTATATGCCCTTTAATCAGATAGACATTTTTTTCAATATTTAAGTTTTTTCAATTTTAAGGATTTAAAATTCCAAAATTTAAGATTTCATTAGATATATATATATATATATATTTTTTTTTTCAAGAATTAAAGTAAAACTGAGTTTGATGTTCTGTAAATTCTGTACTCAATTAGTCCGAACTGATTAGTTGTTTCCGGTTGGTAACGAGATTGTCGGATAGAGAGATGGCATGGTGGAAAGACAGAAGAAATCAGAATAGATCCAAAAGGAAAGAATAGAAACGGCAGTGGACACATTCGCGATAGTCAGGGTACATTTTCCTATCTCTTCTGCAAAGTATTATAAGTTGCAAGCTCGAAAGCTCCAAGTACAGTTACTCCCTTTCTCCGCACTCGCGTCGCAACTCCACGTGTATCTGGGTCAATCCTTTATCGCAGAGGACGAGCTCCACCCCTGCGCCATCCTACTCTATCCTGCGAGGCGTTCGAATCCTGGCCTCCTGTCCAGGAACGTATCAATCTAGGACTAGACCTGAGCGTTGACAGATTAATTTTTCCAGTTCTTCTTAGATAAAATCCTCTAAAATTTCCCCCTAAAAACTCCTAAATCATTTGGATTTTCAAATACTCCTAAATGTGAGCTGACTGACTTTAATATAGTGAGTTTGTTTCTATCTTGAGACATTGAAATATCTCAAGAAATACGCATCATGGCTGATATTTTATCTACCAGCAATTTTTTAAACGTTGAAATGAAGGCAGTATCTTTTCTCAATTCTATTTTATCCAGAAATAGTGTTCCAACTGAAAATAACAACATAAACATTACATATTTATCTATTCTAAAAAGATGATTGAGTCGAAGTCGGAATATCGTTAGGCCTATTATTCCGCACTCCTGATTCGTCGTGTAAGGGCCGATTCCACCAACTGTGATTAAATTGTAATCCTTGATTAAATCCTTGATCTGCGTACGCAAAGTATTGATTAACTTAAGTTAATTAAGGATTAAAATTTAATCACAGTTTGTGGAATCGGCCCTAAGTATTGATATCATTATCGTAGAATTTTAAAGAATTTCATGAAGTTTTTGGGAATTTTTAGAATTTTTCCCGACTTTGAGCAGATTTCAATCGGACTTCAAGGTACTTTTATGATTTTTAAAATATGTATTCTGTGGGATTTAAATAAGGAATTTAAAACTTTATAGGGAATTTTATTGTGGAATTTCACAAGCTTTTTATGATTTTTAAAAGATTTTATAGAATTTATAAAGATTTCAAAGGTTTTCATCAAATTGTAAGGCTTTTCAAAAAATATTTCTAATTTATAAAAGATTTTATAATATTTTAAAGGATTTCATGGAATATGATGAAATATTTAATGATTTTAAGGCCATGTGATATTTAAAAATTTTTTTCAATTATTGATTTTTAGTTATACTAATTATTCTCGCACAAAAATGAATATTTTGCAGAGAAATTTTGGAGAATGATAGAGAACATTGAAACGGAGGTTTGTTGACTCCGTTTTGTTTGAAATTTGAAAAAAAAGTTCTTTCATGCTAAACTCTGTAATGTATTTGTCACTTTGAGGTTAGGTACGTTATGCTTTTTACGAGTTTATTTGTAAATTGCGAAATATTGCAGCCTAATAATTTGAACAAATCAAATATATATAAAAAGAAACCGAAATGGCCTACCTTGGTTAGTGGGCAAGACAGAAAGTTAAAATTTTAATTTTATTGCGAACGATTCCAAGCAGTAAATTATTAACTGTCAAGTTATACCAATTGGTCTCCCACTATACTGAATACTTTGCCGAAAAATTTTGGAGATTGGTAAAAAATATTGAAACGGAGGTTTGTTGACTCCGTTTAGTTAAAAAATGTTAAAAAAAGTTCTTTCATGCTAAACTAACTAAAATAATTTGACACTTGAACTTTGAAAACTCAGTCGATAAAAAGTTGAATTATTAGATGTTAGTGATGAATAGCGCTCCTACCTTATCAACACATTATGTCGATATGTC
>UCOH01011835.1:0-18818 GCA_900474275.1 Synergus japonicus | reverse complement strand
AATATATAATGTCTAATGTCAATTCTTAATTTAAATTAATATGAAATTATGTTTAATGTATAAAACTATTCGAGTTCGATAGAATATGTGTGTAGATAGGCTTGTGTAAAAGTAAGCCCCTTCAAAGTTAGCGAAACGTGTTTCTTTTCTTTTTTTTTTTTTTTTTGATATTCGGACTGTAGCACATTTTGTTAACCAGTTAGTAATTCGGTGCGCACGGTCCCTGCGCAGTTGTTTTTAAATACTGCTTTCTTCTACAGATATTAATCCAAAATATTTACTATTTTCTCCTATCAAAATTAGTAAATGGCTGTAGTGCAGGCTTGCCGTTTTACTACAGAGTTTAACAAATACTTCAAACGTTTTTTACAATAAATGCAATAGTTTTAGTTTTTATTCCAACATATTTTATAATTCTGTAAGCAGCTACGAGTTACTATTGAGGTTAGTAAATATTATTAAAATTTGTTTTTTGCCCCTCATTGCAACGTTAAAATAGTAAAATCTAGGGTGATTTTTAACAAAAAATAATAACATAGGTTTCTCAGTGTATGCCTGAATAGGACACTCGATAGTCACGGGCAAAGCGCACATACTGAATATCTACTCTTAGAGATGGATATGCTTCTGTTACTACAAAGACTCTCGACCCACAGCATAGAAATTTTCTTTGAGAAGGACTGGAAAGGAGAGATGGGAGTTTTAAAAATCCTTTTGCATCATTCCAGATGCTTTGCATTAGCGTGTCTTGAAACGTAAAGCAGCAGAATAGAGAAGAAGGAAGCTCAGCTTAAAGTATTATTACGTATTTTCGAAAGTGCACCAAAAAAAAAATCGCGTCAGAATAGTGCGGAGTAGAGACCTCGTAAGAACACTCGCTAATACTAAAATTTAAGTATAGACTTGCATAGGAGATTTTCTATTTTAAATGTGAAAACCATTATTAAGTAATTCACTTAGTACAAACTAGAATATTCTATTGATATCTT
This sequence comes from Synergus japonicus, assembly GCA_900474275.1. Taxonomy (NCBI): domain Eukaryota; kingdom Metazoa; phylum Arthropoda; class Insecta; order Hymenoptera; family Cynipidae; genus Synergus; species Synergus japonicus. Next base: position 17,829 of record UCOH01011835.1, on the reverse strand, counting down.
GTTTCGAAGAAATCTACATTTATATTTTAACTTCACTTGACATAAAAAGTCATTGAGGCTGACTATAATTGATATGTGCCACTTAAAATTTGATATGCCTGATATAAAACGATTCGTACTATTTCCACATAGGATTTTCATAATATATAATTCCTGCACTACTTTCGATAAATTTATTCTGAAAAGTTGATTCACACTACTAAAAATTACACTTGGCTGACGTAAAACAGGTTAAACTACTTGAAACTGGAATTGTCGGACTAGAAACGATTTGTACTACTTGAGACTTCGAATGCCTGACTTGAAAAGAATTAGGCTAGTTAGGACAGGATATGGTTGACTCTAATCGTGTTAAACTAGTTAAAGATCAATATGGCTGACTTAAAACGATTTATTCTACTTGATATTCAGTATGTTTCCTTAATTTGACCTTTACTACTTGAAAACACACTCGGGCTGGCCAGAAATGACATACAACTTGCAATTCTACTTGTCTGACTTAAAACGCATTGATATGTGGGACATAAAAAGATTCGTACTACTTCCACATATAAGTTCATAATATACAATGCCTGTACTATTTTCCATAAATTTATTCTGACTAGTTGACTCACACTACTAAAAATTACACCTGGCTGACGTAAAACACGTTAAACTACTTGAAACTGGAATTGTCGGACTAGAAACGATTTGTACTACTTGAGATTTCGAATGACTGACTTGAAACGGATTAGGCTAGTTAGAATAGGATATGGTTGACTCTAATCGTGTTAAACTAGTTAAAGATCAATATGGCTGACTTAGAACGATTTATGCTACTTGAGATTCAGTATGTCTGACTTAATTTGACTTCTACTACTTGAAACCCCATTGGGCTGGCCAGAAACGACATACTACTCGATATTCTAGTTGTCTGACTTAAAACGCATTGTACTACTGAAAATTCAGTATGTCTGGCGTTTACTATTGTCACGATAAGTAAATTGAAATAATCTGGAACTCTTTATTGGAGAAATAATTCGAGAATTAATATAAAAGCTCTCACGATAAATTGATAGTAAATATTTATAATGTAATAAATCTTCGTCAATGTCCAATGAAAATAATGTAATGGCACAAATGAATAATTCTACTAACCCAGCTCAATCTTGCTTTATTATATTAATTTAAAGATTGAATTTTTCTCATATTTTTGTCAATATTTTATTCTTATCTCGGGCTATATAAGCAGACACAATAAAATATGCGAGCCTCCAATGCACAAGCCATCCTCGAAGTACCTATTATAGAGAATATTGGTTATAAAGCGATTGGATATAGAAATAGGGCTTTATGAAATGTGATTCCATTATGCATGTCCATGTAATCGACTTTTTCTACAGGAAATGTACGAAATGAGGAAGAATATCGTTTGCGAAATCAAAATGTGAACATTTACATAAAACTATCAAACCGACGTTCTTTATTATTATCAATTTCAAACGCAAATATCTGGTAAAAAAATGACACACCTTTTTCTCAACAAATAAAACATTTAAGATTAAAGTTCACCTCGGAATATGCTTTTGACGCAGAATTTATCAACCTCTCATTCTTGGAACACAAAGCATCAATCTTGCAGTACGAATGCTGTTAAAGTACACTTTTTCATCCTTTTTTCTTCCATTCATTCGCTCTGGAAGCGAGAAGTAAGAAGAGGTATAAGGTTTATTCTTGATCCCTCCTACCATGTTGCGTTATGTAAAAAAAATATCGCCTGCGCAATCGATAGCTTTACTAGTTGTTGTACAGTCTATGGTATACACTCTATTCTTAAGTATATCGAACTCAGAATAAAAAAAAAAAACAAAAGAAGCAAAAAGTGGAGAGCTGCTGTTACCGGAGGAGCGGTTGGTGTCGAGAATCGAGAAGGCGGATGTCCTTAACCTGGGTTGGGGTGGTAGAGTGTGAAGAGCAATTATTTCTCGCAAGAACAATTCGATAAGCGTCTCATGGTCTCACGTGCTTCTTAAATCACGTGAGAAAAAAAGAACAAAGATTGTTTGATTTTCAGAATTTTTCTTCTTTTTCTGCGATGAACTACTTCAACGTCGACAAACATTACAGAAAGATTAATCTAACAATCTCCGTGGACATTAATTTATCATGGGAAGATTCCATCAGACTGATTAAAAATCACACTGAAATAAAAAAAAAATAGATTGAGATAAATCCTTGATTTAGAGCACCATCCGCAAAGAAAACATAGACATTAAAGCACGAAATGGAGGAAAATATTTTTAATGATTTACTAGAACGATTTTAACCGATTTTATGAATAATTAGTTCAATTCCGTTGTATTCTAGTTGACTTATCTGAATTTTAGTTAATTACTTGAATTATTATTCGTTCCTTTGAATTATAACGAATTCCGATAATTCTTTAACTTCCTTGAATTTTTATGGTTGAATTCCTTTGAAATTAATCGAATTTCATTGATTTTATGAAATTTCGAATAAATACTAGTGAATTCTATATAATTCCATGAAATTGAATGGAATTCATCAAGAATAAATAAAGATAAAGTTCGATGAAACAGGAAATCCAGCAGAATTTCAGTAAAAATCAGGTATTTAAATCAGTTATCAGAATATTTATTAGGAACGAGTGAGTTGAAACGTAAATCAATTTGAATAAATATGCAGTTAAATATGCGATAAACAATGCCAAATTCGTACAGAAAGCTTTGTCAATTGACTTTGTTGAATAGCATCAAAGAGAGGATTTATCAGTTAATATATTTAAGCGTGAAGTTGATACTGTTTGAGATTCAATTTAATTCAATTTCAGTTTATAAATATATACCAAGAAAAATAGAACTTATAGTGTTTTATCATTCATTAATTCACAAACGATATGAATTTGATTCTGCATGGATGTGGAAAACTATTATATACCTTAAAATGATTTAACGCTGATGATTTCGTTAATGCATTCACTTAAAATCATACGAGCTCGAAATTGGTATCGAATATAAACGATAAGCTAATCCACCCCATTTTTTATCTTTCATTATCTGCATTACCATATTATTTGCATGGCTTAAATTTTCTTAAAAACATGATTAATACTTTTAAATGCGTTTAATTCGGTACAGTTTCACATATAAATAATTATAGAAAAAATTATAGAAAAACAATTCAATGATATCAATATTATTCAATGACGTTCAATTCAAAAATATGCCATTGATGTAAAATTAGAAATATATTGGATGAACCCAGAAAACAGTTTCTTTGACCGCATATCAAAGAAATGTTTCTTTGATTCAAAGAAACTGTTTTCTGGGTGTGAATATATGATTTTCCCTGAAAATAACAACCACTCCCCTTGAGATTTCCATCAAGAATTATAGTAGCAATACGAGTTGTATTTCTTTATAGAATCAGTTGGCGAAGGGTGGGAAGGGGGAGGGCGGGGAGGATCTCGTATTGAAAAGTTACAATTCTAGCACGTAAAGGAAAAGTAAAACGAGAAAAGCGGTAATGTTTAGGGAGTGGAATGTGGAGATCATGCTGTGGGTTACGAACGTTGTAATCATATAAAGGAAACGAGGAAGAAAAATCCAATTAACAGTCTCGTTCAGAAGTAATGGATGTGCCATATACATTGTATACGCTTCATTCTTCGAGAAAGAACTCGGGTGGTTACCGGTGTGCTGGGATAATGTGAGATAATGTAGTATATAGTAAGATAGAGTTGAAGATGATGACTAAGGATAGGTGTTAAAAAAGGGAGGAGGGGGGCAAGGGATGGAGAAAGATGTGAAGTAGAAAATTAGATGAAGGGAATGCGCACGAGGTTGTGCAAGAATTTTCCTAGGGATAATTAGCACTGCTCCAACTCACCTCCTCTGCATTATCTACTACCATCCTTGTATACAAGCAGCGGCTCGGAGATGAACGCCAATTAACACTCAACCTGATATCATTATCAGATATATATCTACGAACCGTCCACTGCCTTTGTTTAGGTCCTTTGTCCCATTAAAGAGACGGAAGTTCTCGCAGAACAAGAATATTAAACTTATAATTAAAGGAAAACATACTAAAAGTGACTGTAGAATTTTATCCTGAAGAGAAGCAATTAGTTTATCTAAAAATTTGATCGTATAAAAAGATTTTTTTACATTTTACCTCTCTACCTCTTTATTTTTATACCTTTTTACCTTCCAATATATCCCAAGGTTTTTAAGATTTCATGGGAGATAATGGGATGTTAAATGTTATGGTAGAATTTTATTGAGAAATTTCAAAAGCTTTTTATAACTTTTAAAATATTTTGTAATATTTTTAAGGATTTCATGAAATTTAATGATATCTTTAATGATTTTAAGAGATTTTAGGATATTTCATGAAATTTTATGGGATTTTAAAAGCTTTGTAAAAGTTTTATGAGGTTTTAAGGAATTCTATCAGATTTCTAATAATTTGAAGTGATTTCGAGGGATTTTTCTGATATTTTAATGATTTTGTGAGAATTTTAAAGGATTTCATGGAATTTGATAAGATTTCTATGTAATATTTTTAAGGGATATAAAATATATAAAGAGATTTTAGAGATTTTCATGAATTTTAAGCGATTTCACGGATTTTCAAAGGTTTCTTAGAATTTTTAGAGATTTTCACAAAGTTTAACATAGGTTTTAAGAGATTAGAGAAATAAAATATAATAAATTATATAATTTTGAAAAAGAACAGAAATGCGCGCGCGGAGCGCGCTATTGGTCTTGTGAAATTAAATATATTTGGAACGTTATGTGGGGTACTTCTTTATTCGATGATAAGTACGCAGGATTATGATTTCAATTTAATGAGTTTTCGAACAAAAATGTAGAGCACCAACTGAAAAGAAAAAACAGACATTAAAAAACGAAATGAAATGAAATATATTTAAAGTTATTTATTAGTACAATTCATATTATAATATAATTCGGTTATAAATACCGAGAGGATCAGAATTTACATTTAATGAATTTTCCAACAATGAAATGGTATTTTAATGAAATTAATTTAATTAAATAGAATTTAAACAGGTATCTTTCAAGCAGTAAATGATTAAACTTTATTTAAGTACAATTTTATGTACAGTTCTAATACCTATGAATATTCTTATCAATTTATTTACGTAAAGGGGAAACAAAGGAGAAAATACGACAATTAAGCTGGGAAAATTCGTATTGCAACATTTCACAGACTTATTTACACAAAAATTAACGTATTATACCGAGAGAACGAGGTACAGTAAAATTTTTATAACATAGTGTTTCACATCAACAAACAGATTAAAATAATATTTTCATTTCGCGTTTAATTTTAATATAAAAATTTGTCAAAAATTGAGCGAATATTGTGTCATCCAACAGGAAAATGGAATTTAAAATATTTTTCAATCAATTCTCTCTGAATTCAACAATTTCTGTAAATAATTTTATGTAGTAGAGCTGAACATTTATATACCTATATTTTAATTGGCTTTTCTTGTTTCTCTCTCTCATAATTTTATTGTAAATTAATAATAAACGAACTTTCGTTGTCCACTTGAGTCTTTTGAATTGAGTTAATTATTTTTGATTGCAATGAACCAAAAACTTTTGGTGTTTTTCCATACATAGAATCAAAATTTATGCATTATATCGAGGGACTTTCTCTCTGAGAAAAAATTCTCTTTTCAGAAACTAATAATTTACAAAACAGGTTGACTTTTTTTAATCAATTTTTCTTGGCCTTTGTTCTCCTGAAAAATTTGATAAACGTTTAATAAATTTCATAGGGACTTTAAAAAGTCCCCATTTTCCCTCTCGTTGCACAATCTTTCATTTTCTCGCTCTAAATGAAATTTATAAATGAGACTTGTTCGTTTCCTAAATAATTCCAGTATTGTCATGAAACTAGGAAACGATTCTTAAAAGTCTAGGAATAAACCTTACGAAATGAAGTTTTCAACTGGTTCACTGGATATAAATCCCATTATTGGGGTTTTCCGGCTGAAAACTTTCTCCTCTTCTTGCAGTGTGCGGTCAAGAGAAAAAGAGGCAGCAGTCATGAGCGAAAAATTCCTATGTATCATTCGCTATTTATCGGAAAGGTATAAAAAGTTCATAAGATGGAGTCGAATATGGTTTAATTTATATTTTATCATTTCCCATCCACTACCACTTTTCAGTCTCATAAAAGAAAAGTTTTCCGTGCAATAAGGTAAAATGAAAAGTTGTTCGTGAGGTCGCAAACTCGAAACTTTTTTACTCATAACGTCGCCGCACGCAGATACATTTCTATCAACCTATCTGCTCGAACCACACAAAACTTATCATACGTCAGGGCGCACGATGGGCGTACTACGTTTCAAGATGTCTAATATATATCTATCTATCTACACATTCGTCTATATTCAGGAAATATTCACGCTCCTCGTGCAGGGGTCACGTGAGACGGCTTATTGAATCTAGGGGAATATTTTTTCATAGGATTTATTCACGTCGGATCGCAATCACGGCACATGTATCTTTTTCAGAGAAGATTTGCCGCGGGCTGGAAAATTCGATTTTCAAACTTTAAATTGTGAGCCAAAGTCCTGAGATAAGTAGGACCTCCTATAATCTTTTTATTTATCTCCCTTTTTACAATAAAATGGATTGGTTTTTGTAAGATATTGGAGAAGGTGTGAAAGACTGCCTGAAAAAAATTAATATTAATTTAATCTCCTTCAGTCCCTGAAATAACTTGGAAATGTTCTGATATACTTTCACGTCAGAAGATTGATCGAGCTGTCAACTCCTTAAGTTCTTTTAATTGTTTTCTTTCACATTTTTGCTAGATTTTTTTTCCACTGATTTCTAGTGATTTCATGGGATTCATATACGGATTTCAAGGCGTTTTCAACAATTTAGTGATTCCTAAAGAGATTGAGTTTAAGAGAGAGAAATTTAATTTAAAAATGTAATCAAAATGTGTTAAAATATTTTTTTTAAGTGTTAAGGATTTCAGGTGATTAGAAATACTTTCGGCAGATTTTTCTAGATTTTTGAATATTTTTAAAATTTGTAATAATTTTTAGACATTTTTAAAGTTTCTTGAGTTTTCAAGAGGTTTTTGAAAGGATTTAAGAAGATTGTCAGTTGATTTTGAAATATTTCCAGCAAAATTCCAAGGAATTTTAAATATCTTTTAAATATACAGAATTTTGAAGATATAATAGCTGAAATAAAATTTTAAATAATATATTGACTCAACATAAAAATTTACTTTTAAAAATATATGCAAATCAGTAGAATAAATATATTCACGTAATTTCTTATTTCCTATTTTTGAATAATTTGTTTTCTTTTCTGTTTCAGGTAAGTGTTTCTCATGGATTTTATCTATCTTCAAAGAAAGCATTATGGTAAAATAGAATATTTAATATTTTACAGCGATTATTCTAAAAAAAAATATAGATTTTTCACTTGACGTTGAATTTGGATTTTAGGTTGAATTTTTGCAAGTTGGCTACTAAATATCTGAAATTATTTTTTAAGTTGTAACAAAATCCGCTTTACAGCTTAAAAAAACGGTTTCGGATGTGTAATAACAAACTCGCTAAAATTGAACATTTAAAAAGTCGATCGAGGATTTTGAATTTTCCGAAATTGAAAAATCCCGAAGTTACATATCCACAAAATGGAAAATACCCGAAATTTTCATTTAAAATTTATTTTCCAAATTTTTTAAAAACATTTCGAAGAGAAATTTGGATCAAAAGTTTTAGGAATAAATTTTAACAAAAATTTCGGGAATTTTTAAGATGGGGGATTTTTAATTTTTATAATATTTAACTTCGAAAATTTTTAATTTCAGGAATTGTGTAATTTTAGGAATCTTACAATTTCGGTATAATTATTTATTATATTGTCTCGGGATGAGATTTAAACTTCGGAAATTTTCAATTTCGCCTATTTTTGACTTCGGTCATCTTCGAAAATTTTAAATTTACATCCATCATCCCCAATGTAAATTTGTATACGTCTCGACTTAGGAATTCAAATATTATATTTTGACATGCATAAAAATTGGTTCGTGGGATTCCTCTTCGAGCTGAGAGGATAAGATTGCGGAAGCACGTAAGAGAACATTCTCTGTGAGGTTCAAAAAATTACATTGTGTGGATTCTTATTCGCGAACTGGAAAGAGAAGCAATATCTCTGCGACTACGAAACGTGCAAATAGGACGTGCCTCGTTCACAGGCTCGATACATGTAACATACATGTATACTATAAAGTACATAGTATATATAGTATATATATAATCCATACTCTATAACTTGACTCCATGCAGCTTTGCTCACATGTTCGGTTATTCACATAATCCTTGGTTACAATAATAAAGACAGTTTACAAAAAGATTCCTTTCGCTTTCATATTTTGTGTACTTGGCTCTTTGCTTTCCATTCTCTCGCCAGTTTGTTCTCTAGAGCTCTTCCTCTTTTCTACAGTGAGCTTTCTGGTGCTTTTGGTTTATGTAGGTGGAGCACTTTTTCAACTCCATATTTTCCTAAGCCCTTCTTAAATCTCAGCTCAGTGCATTACATCTGTACTGTTATTCATATTTCACCAAGGCTGCTAAGAACAGCATTTCTGAATCAAGAACCGGATAAACCGGCACTCGGTTTCTGGAATAGGGAAATTTGCGAGCGAAGTCGTTCCGGTCTAGGTAATTAACAGTCTAACTCGATTTGCAAGTTTCCTTTAGAGGTTTGCGAGTTTCCTTCTTCTTTTTTTTTTTAGGTTTTACCCGTTTATCATAGTTTTTAGTTCACAACCAAGCTTCCTGACGTGCAGTTAAACTCTCGTAACTTTAAGGTGGATTACACTGTATTTCAACAGATTTTACGGCCTTTTGGGCTTTTCTGGGATTTCGGAGGGTAGTCTGGGTTCATAGGATTTTCCGAGCTTCGTATGCTTTCTAGACGTACATATATTCCAAGTTTCCGAAACTGGCCTAGCGATAGATTATGTGGCATGCTCATTTTTGTTCAAACAAGTTTCAAATGTTAAGCTAGGAGCCTTCAAAGTTACAAAATTTGGTGTTTGAAATAAGAAATTGGCTGAATTTTGTTTTATGCGAAAAATATTTATTTTATTTTTTTGCAATTTCTGGGGAAGAGATTGCATAATATTTCTAGGGATTTTTCTAATTTAAGAAAAAAGTATTATGGATTTCCATATATTTCAATTGTAAATATGATATGAAATCACCCATACATTAGTATTTTCGTTTTGGTGAAATATTGAAATTTTGTATATTTAATCGTTCAAAATGGAACAATTTAAATTGAAGTGTCAATATTCAATGGATTCTTAAGAAAAAGGTAATGATATTTTGTCAAAGAGTATGATATTCAAGAAATATTAATATTTAATTTTGAAGAATTACAAAATGACGAATAATTTTCAATACCTGTCTGTATAAATCATTATCTGATTTCAAGCAATATAAATTATTTCCAAGAATAATGTTGATTGACCTAATGCAATAAGTAATATATTTTCAATCATTACTTAAGTATTAGGAATATAATTATTCCTCATTATTCTCTTTAAAGTTAATTGAGTATTCGCGACCTCACCAAATGTAATAAAAATTTTCGGCCGACAAAATTTATGGTAATTGACCGGAAATTTACAATATCCGATAATTTCAAAAGTTGGCGTGCGTAGCAGACATTCAGTAACCGATTGCCATTTATTCTCATTCTTCTTTTATATTTTTGCTCGACTAAGTCGTGTTCGATGATGTTGAAGCTTAAATCTTATTTCGTCTTTCGTAAAACTATAAGGAATTCTGGAATATTGTGCATTTTTTATCTCACTGCGAATTTTAAACATGATTTAGATCAATATCAGCTTATATTATTTAATATATCATTATTATATTATATAAATTTTAAAATTATATCTGTAGCTAAATAAAAATTAACATCTAAAGTATATGTCCCAGTAATCGTGAAAATAACTTGAAAAGATACGAAAATGTATTTAAAAAGATATTTAATGACAATAATCCATTGAGTTTAAGCATATAAAAATATTTCATGGAACTCTTGATTATTTCATAGGGGTGGATGTGATCTCAGTGTGTACTTTAGGGATTAAAATTTATCCCCCCAAAAATTAGAGTATCCAAATTTAACATAAACCAATACCCTCAACATATTCGAAATTCAAAGCGTAATAAAATTCAATTAATTTGAAAGAAAATAATTGATTGCTTTACCTTAAAATTGAAAAAACTCATTTTTAGTGGTGAAATTTACGGGTTATTTTCACCCATTAGAAATTATTTTGCTGTTCATTAAGAAAGTGTCGTTTAGTTTTTAATGCCTTATAAATTTGAAAAAATTTGAAGGGCATTAAAATCTCGAAAAGTTTCCTCGTTACCGTCTGACAAAAGCGTTCTATTTTCACTTGAAAAGTAGAAATCATACAAGGATAAGTAGTCTCTCAGGTCATCTATAAAAAAAAAAAAGAAAAAACAGTGAGTAAATGTTTTATGGGGCAGTGACAGGGGTTAATATGTGAGGGCTAGCAACAAAAGCGAATTAAAAGAGTAGGGGAGGGGGAATTGGAAGATTATGGTCTGGCTGGGGGAGGGGTAATGGTAAATGTGTGAAGGGAGCGTTAACGGTACGTTTAGAAGGAGTTTAAGTGGGATTTTATGTAAAAATAATTTTACATAAAATATAATTAAAAATATGTTTTCAATTTGTAAATAAATATTTATAATATGTAAAAATACTCATTAGGGTGTTGGGAGTAAGTTATTATATAATATATAAATTATAAGTAATTTATAATTTATTGAATAATATATTATTTTATTATATTATAACTTATAACTTACTATTTACCTAAATTTTAAATTAAAAGAAAATTATTTAAATTTAATATAAATGTTAAATTTATTTGTAATTAATTATAATAAAATTAATTATTTATAATAGAATTATACATATTTATGGTAAAGGAATTTCATGACGGGCATATGTGGGATATGATACATGGTAGGAAAGATCAATTTGAGGAGGAATTCGTGAAGATTTTGGAGAGGTAGGAGGGGAAAGGCAAATAAATGTAAATGTATTACAGGGAGGGTTCAGAGGGGTCTTGCAGAATATTTTAACGTAGGGGCTATATTAACTATATTTGAGAAGGGGAAATGGACAATTTGGATAGAAAATCGAATGGATTTAGGAGGGGAAAGTTTGATGAGTATGGTGGGGTAGATATTGGGGGAGGGGCAATGATAAATCTGTGCGAGGTGTTTAATGAGGTAAAGGGGAATAGGAGTAATTTTTGAGCTCTAATGGAATGTGGAGATGGGGTTTTTGAGACTCTGATTGAGTTTGGAGAATAAATATGTTAGGTAAATATGTTAAGGAAAGTAAAAAGGAAATTGGATAATAAAGTGGAGGAAATGTAGTAGTGGGAAATTTGAGATGAAAATTGAGCGAGAGAATTTTTTTAGAGTATAAGAGAAGGGGAAAATAAGTTTAGTGGAGATTAGGTGAAGGGGAGGGGATTTGGATTTGTGTTAGAGGGGTTTGAGGAGACGGGAGAGTTTCTAGAGTATAGCGGGCTGGTGGTAGGGGGGGGGGCAATGGGGGTTGTGGAAACATAGAAAAGAGAAGGGGGAGGCGAGTAGGAAATTAGGATAAGATGGGAGGGGGAGTTGGGAGAGTAGGATAGGGTGTTGAAAGAAGGAGGGAAAGGAATAAGTATGTTGGAGGGGATTGAGAGGGGAATTGCGGAGGAGTTAAAGAGGGGAATGAGTGGAGAGAAAATGAGGGGGAGGAGGGTTGATAATGGAATAATAGGAAGTTAAAGATGAAGGAGTTACTATTAGGAACAAGGTTAATTTACTGGATCAATTTCTACGTGGGTACAACACAATTTTGCCAATCTCAGTGTTACACGCGCTGATTCGAGAATGAATATCAATTTGATTTAGTGGTGGTAATAGACAGGGTATTGTCTCAGACGTTAATAAGATTCTCTTTGGATATAATCGCCTGTCCCAAACTCCCTCTCGTCTTCTTCCATATTGTTTCTCTGCAAATCCGCAGAACTCAACGCTGTTATACTGAATCCCTTTGCTCGTGAAGATATTTAGGAGGATCTCACAAGTTCGTAACTTCCTCCTCTATTGAGAAGGCTCACAAAAGAGACGACGATCTGTTAAGTGTTTGCATCCGGAAACCACACCGAGAATATAAGAATCCGTAAATTTTCCTCCAACATTTCCCAGTTGAATCCACTGGCCGCCCATCCCCCATACGAAACTGATTCCCGTTAAATCCCCCCGTTCCAAGAATTATCACGCGGGAAAACTTTTCTTCAAAGATCTGCTCTCGGAGGATTATAATTTCTGTTAGCTGCGAGTCCGCCACACTGTTGTGATATCCCAGACACGTAGCCCAAGACATTCAAGGGCAAAGCTCGGCTAAAAGAAGAAAAGAGGACAAAAAAAACAAATGCAAACTTTGCTGAAAGAATTTCAAGAATCTGAATTCTTCTCTTCATTTTTCCTTCAGTCGTGAAATTCATGTGGAAAATGAAGCGATTTGAAGCCAAGTGATATTCTTTTTTTTTTGTTGAAATGAAATTGTAAAAAAACTTCTCTTTGATTTTTATTCATTACCGGAAGGAGTTTTTACTTAAAATAACTTTATGACATTCCAGATGGGATTCCAATTAAAAATGAATATTAAAATTTCAAGAATTTAATTTAAAATTGTAATTACGGATTCAAAATGCAGTGATTTCAGTCAATTCTGTTAATATTTCGTACATTTTTTTAACTGGAAATGTACAATATACTCGAATTCATTATTTCTGCCTCGGATTGCTGAAATTAATTGTGACTTTTAATATTGGCCCTCATTTTAATTACATTCACACTTTTTAATGGAGCAATATTTCAATAAAGTAAATACGTACAATATAAATGGTCAAAAGTTGATAATTACCATACTTTATGATTTATAATAATTTACGATTTCCAGGCATTAGAAAACTTTCAATAGTGCTTGCCCGCTCTAAAGACGATTTATTGATCAAATCCCCCAGAAATGTATGAAACTTTATTTTGCAAATTTTTCCTCGTTTGTCAACTAGTTTTAGATTTAAAAAAAACAGTAAAATATATGAGAGTAAAATATTTTTTTTCTTCGCATTTGGATTTATATGATTAATACTTTTTTGTATTCGACTCATAACTTGATATTATCTCTGATCTTTACGATAAACGTAGAGAATGTACTGCTGCCCTATTGTCTTATCAAGACATTTCGTTGTACTTATGTTAACCCACAAAGACATGTATTTGCTTGGAGCTTACGTGCAACAACTCACTATGCCTAGGAGCTTTTAACATGCACACCTCGTAAATACTACCAAATAGCTATGTTAAATCCTGTGCATAAATTTGTCGGGCTACCATTATGCTTGAGATAATATTTCATTGTCGAGAATGAACAAAATTACACATCAACGCAAATATGTACAATTTTACAGCATTTCCACTATCTCGAGGCAACTGCAGAAGATTTATCTCTCTAGAAAAATAAATACGTTGAGAACGGTAATTTCTTTCCTAGAAATTACATAAGAATGGGAACTCGAGACTATCCCCCTTCACCCTCAGTCTTAATTGGAAAGAGGTAGGCAGTGTGGTAAAATATTTTTTACTAGATAGGATTTTTTTAAGAGAAAGGCTTATGCTCAATTGATAATAATATGTCATACCCGCTTCCCCCCTCGATCACATGATATACACCCTTATTGACCCCTCTATCAATCACGTGACCACTCCCCTTTTACCACATGATATATGCCTTTATTGACCCTTCCATTAATCACGTGATCCCCCTTGACAACGTGACCCCCATTGACCACACGACCCCCCTCGATTACGTGAACCTTTGACCCTCTATTTAAGGGTTCACGTGATTTTTTAATAAATAAAATAAGATTTGCTCAAAATTAAACTAGATTTAAGTTTTCATTTTTGTTAGAGATTTTTAGTTTTCTTGTGCAATATTGATTATTATATTATAAATACAATGTTTTTAAATATTGTGTTATAAAAAATAATTGTAATATAAATTATTTTGTAAGAATATTTTATTAGGGTAGGTTGCCCGGTTGTGGGCATCACCCTAGCATAACTTTCCACAATGAACAGAAACAGTTAATCTGACGATTGATCTTGGTGCGCTATGTTTACATGATGATTTTGTGCTGACACCGAAGTAAAGAATCGCATTCGCCTAGTAGCTACAAGCGATTACGTGTTTTGATCCGCGAAAATCGACAGTGATGTAGTTTCTCCTTGTGTTTGAAGTGCGATAAATCGAAGTGAATGAAGGCAAGAAAAGTATCATATATTTATAAAGGAAATTTAATATATTTTGTGATATTAAATCGGTTTCATGAAAATGTTCGCACTAAAAAATTTTCTGCTCATTTTTTGAGAGCTCTGCATTTTCCACTAGTGGGCACCAAAATTTTATCAGATATGGGCACCTTGCTTTTTTCATTTAGCGCGTGTGTGTGTCCGAAAAACAGTCAAAAATTATTATTAGTGTTAACATAACTTCTCCTGACGGAGTCCAGGGGTTAAAGAAAAATAAAGAAATAAAAAAAAAAAATTAAATGCAACACGTGCCATCGGCCAGTGCATTTGAGATGCGCTGACATGCATGCCAGTTATTACATCTGCATGCACTGCGATTCCGACGACGAATAATTTTTATTTTCATTCTTATATCTATTTTTGCTGCTATAAAGGCTTTTTGGTTATTTTTCATTAATCTTTGTGTCACTATAGGTTTGAAAATGATAAAATTTCCTTTTTTCCTCCATTTCGTGGCGTTTGCTTTCATATTTTTCAATATTTAGAAGACTTTTCAGGGGTGTCCACAACCGGTTAAAAAAATTTTTTCGGTCGAAATCGAGTACTCTATAAAAAGTTGAATATTTTTTTTTCTAACAAAAACGAATCAATCCTCTCACTAGTAGTTAGCTAAGATCTCTAGCTTTCTATTGATATGCTTATTGCTGCATAAAATTCATATGGTCAAAAGTTATAAAGAAAATACCTAACTATGCCCATAACCGGACCACCTCTCCCCTAATTAATATAATTTTGAGTGGCATACCAGATGCCACATTTCATACTAACAAGAAATAACAGAAATTGTTATAAAGGTAAGGTTTAGTCTCGAGATGAATAATTGAACTTTGGACCTGCCTGTCTTCCACGTACCAATCTGGAGTTCAGAAATTACAACCCTTTCAGATTCCAAGTGCCCAAGTTTGAAGGGTTTTGTGGTTGGCTTTTCCAATTTGGAAGTGTTGAACTTCGAGTGGTTTTAACATTCAAGACTTAGAAACAGAGCTGTAATAGTAAAACTAAAGTCTATGTTTCCCCCTTTGAGTGGTACTAAACTTCAAGTATTAACACACAGATTTATGCAATCAATGCCTAACGAGAAAATTTATGCTCTAAATACATACAATCTTTGAGAAGAAAATGACATTA
Organism: Synergus japonicus; assembly: GCA_900474275.1. Lineage (NCBI taxonomy): Eukaryota > Metazoa > Arthropoda > Insecta > Hymenoptera > Cynipidae > Synergus > Synergus japonicus. The sequence goes on along the minus strand of UCOH01011835.1, from coordinate 2,210 downwards.
ATTTATATTTAAATTTGAAACAGGAAATGTAAATACAAATGTAATAATAGGAAGCGATATTCCTTCGATTTTCCATTATAATAATAAAATAATGTACTTTTGTTCTATTAAAAGGGCAATTGTTCTCTCATCAAATCCGCAATTAATTTGAAAGCGAAATTAGATCCGTTACATTCAATTTACAATTATCATTCACATTTAATTTTCTAATTTGGCTTCCACCATATAAAATTACGTCCAATTACTCATTTAATTGTCAAATTGTATAAATTACCCGTTCAAATCTTCGTTATTTTCGCTGCTATTTGCGATCTGGAAAATTGGACATGATGAAGTTTGTTATACAGTGTAAAAAAGATAAAATTACGTAAAAATGAAGAACTGATCGTTTTATGGTATTTCTGTTTTTATCTTAAAAATCTAAAAACCTCTCAAAATTATTTTAAAATTCCTTGGAGGTCATTCCCTGAATAAATAAAAATTCATTCCCTGATAAATCCCTGAAAGTCATTTCATACTTACAGTTAATAATATATTAATAAATAATAAGTACTGCGGCATTAACCCATTAACGTGATGTCCAGCCGGACACATTTTGTACACCTCTCTTCCCGCGCTCACAGCTATTGCATTTCGAGAAAAAAAGAATCTAAAAAAAATGTATACTTATAGTTTGAAGTGTGCTCTTTAGGTGGTGTCACTCAAATTAACGAAAAAAATTTATTTTTGTTTGAAAAATGCAGTTTGAAACAAAAAAAAACATGATTTTCGAAGGAATTTTTTTTTAAATCGAGTTTTCAAAGATTTGCAGGCTTCGAATCATCTTGGAACTAGTTTAGATCGTGGGCGCGATGTCTGAATTTAAAGAATATGAGGTTGTGAAGTCATTTTGAACAATTAGAAACTTCAAAATGGCGCCCGAATTGCAAAATTTTTGCCAGAAAATTCAATAATTTTTTTCTGAGAAACGAAGCACTTTTCTCGAAAATTAAAAAGAATAAAAAGTGCTTAGAATTGATCAACGAATACACCTGAATTTTTACCAAACGATTCGAGCGATTTTTGCAATTTATCAAAAATTTGCAATTTGCAAAACGAAAAAATTACTCAAATCGTTTTTTAAAAATGCAGATGTATTATTTGGTCAATTCTAAGCACTTTTTGTTATTCTTAATTTTTTATTAAGTGCTTCCTTTCTGAGAAAAAAATTAATGAATTTTCTGGCAAAAATTTTGCAATTCGGGCGCCATTTTGAAGTTTCTAATTGTTCAAAATGACTTCACAACCTCATATTCTTTAAATTCAGACATCGCGTCCACGATCTAGACCAGTTCCAAGATGATTCCAAGCCTGTAAATCTTTGAAAACTCGATTTAAAAAAAAAATGTCTTCGAAAATCATGTTTTTTATGTTTCAAACTGTATTTTTCGAACAAAGAAAATTTTTTTCGATAATTTGAGTGACACCACCTAAAAGAGCACACTTCAAACTATAAGTATACATTTTTTTAGATTTTTTCTTTGCTCGAAATGCAATAGCTGTGAGCGCGGGAAGAGAGGTGTACAAAATGTGTCCGGCTGTACCTTAATGGGTTAATATGGCTACCCTCCTAAACACTCGTTTTAAAACTAAACTTTCTGGCTAGAAATGGCATGGAAGTGATATCAACTATCCTTTAGTGACTTGTTGACATAACTGATCTCAAGTATCGAAACTATTATAGGAACTTGAAATTTAATCGACAATTTAATCTTTTGCAACCCATCATAGACATCTTGCCTCTACCTCTTCTAGAGAATCCACAATTTGCATACCCAGAAACCATTCACCCGCAATTATCTATCAAGATTTCTAATAAAATCTCAGGAAATTCAATCTGCAAACAAGTAAGTCGATTTACTTATTTAATTATCTCATCAAACAAATTATCAATTCTATTCCTCTTCCTCTCTGCTGGCCGCGATGCAGTGGAAGAAATAGGAATCTTTTTAAATTTACTATTTTTGACTTCGCGAATAGAGTATTATAAGGGGGACTAGGGGAGACATTTGAACTGGTAGTTCTCTCAGAGGAAAAAAGGTCAAGAGGTTGTGGCGGAGAAAAGTGGTTGGTGGTTTGACTTTTCGGATGTGGAAGAGAGGGAACTGAAGCTAAAGGTAGACTATAAAGTATAGAGGTAGCTTTATATATATATATATATATATATATAT
>UCOH01011834.1:0-46517 GCA_900474275.1 Synergus japonicus | reverse complement strand
AGGAAAATTATCCGAAATTTTTTACAGTGTACATTGCCCGGAGCCTGTAATAGTGTTCCGCGATAATCGTTATTCCTTTTTATCCTTCAACCTCAGAAAGCAAAAAATCATAATAAAATACCACCAAATGCATTCTTAATGAAGACGTCAATTTAAAAATCCATATACGATTCGCGTTATACAAAAGACTTCAATTCATGTTATTTTATATCCAATTCTTATATGCTTTATAAATTTATTCGGAAAAATGTCTAAAATAAACTTTCGAATAAACTTTTCGAATATTTTTGTGCAATGATAGAGTGTGTCTTTATTATATTTATTTTATTTATTAATGAACTATTGATATTTCCATAAAAGGGAAGCTTACGAACTATCCGCTATCGCCGGATTCAGGATGCTGTATGATGATAAATAGCTCTCCTAAAATATATTGCTTCCCTCGCATTATCAGCGCGACGTACTACTTCATATCGCTTTATTATCGATTCTTCACTTCCAATAGTTTAATTAATAATTATCTGCACAATCACTAATCACTCTTTCACTTTCGCTGTGTTATGCAACCCCTTTCGAAAAAGCATTAAGACATTTCGGAGTTCATGTCTTATAGCTGCACTTACGTGAATTATTAGCACTGAGCAAAGCGAACGTTCAGTCTTCGGTAATTGCCTGATCGATCAGCAGCTCCAATCTTTCTTTACCTTTACACCGTGCCGGCAATTATCTTCGCCGAATGTTCGCGAATTTTTTCATTTCTGTGAGAAAACGACTAAAAGTCCACTGTTGTTTTAAGCTTACATGCATAGAAAACCATTATGCAAAAGAAAGTTCAGTTATTATAATATATTAATCAGTGAATATCAACTTAAAATGAGATCAAAATCATGACAAAAATCGTGACATTAGTTAAAGAGTTTAAACATTAACAATTTCTCAAATAATGAATATTAGAACGTCAGATGCATATTTTTTCATTTCGGAGACGGAACAAAGTGAATAATTAGCGTAAAGAAATGAGATTTTCTGGTTAACAATGGACCTTGCGTAATTCACTATTCTTTTCTATCCGCCATTTTGTATTCGCTTCTGACTTAAGAAGTTTCCGGATCAAGAAAAAGAGGACTTTTCGCCTACGCTCTGCACTTGCAACTGACTCAGGTATCTTCGCTTGAACCAGTTGAACTCTGGAGGATCTAAAGTGACCTTGAATCTCGCAATTTGCGTATTGGACGGACCTTGGTCAATGGAAAGCAAGCCTTTTGCCCTGGTAGTAAATCAAGGTAGAAATACCTACACTTTGATGGAGACTGGTATTAAGGGTTTCGCTAGAGGAAAAGGTAGAGCTGAGTCGACCGACGGATAGAAAACAGTTCGGCAGTTCGGCTCCATTACGAAGATCTCCTCAGGGAAGCCGCAGTGCAAATTTCGAGGTCGTGCAGGTATCGAGCTGCATTTGTTTTGCATAACGTAACCCGTATAATGCGAAAACCGGGTTAGGTGCAGGTTTCAGGGAGGAAAGGCTTTCAGAAGAGATTTCGCAGGTCTGAGGTGAAGAAGAGGCTGCAGACGTCAATTCGCTCTGCTTCAGTTATCGACAATGGCGAAGGGCGCCGGAACTCTTTGAGAGAACCGAAGGTTTGCGGATGTGGCGTGTTCTACATTTTCTACAATTTATGTTGGATATCTTGGGACTTTTGTTTAGCTGGTCCTTTACTGGACAATGACGTTGTTTGATATGCTTCTCCAGGGGGTCAATCATGATTTTTCCCTTTTTTCAGTTGGTGCTTAAATTCTAGCAGCATACATATATATGAATTATAATATTGATTTGTTATTATTTGTTTATTATTGATCTGCAACATTTAAATCATGAAATTGAACGGATTCTCGATAAAAAGCCTGAAATTCCACCAAAAATGTTGCACCATCAAAGAGCAATTTCGCATTTTCATTACGAGATTTCCGAGACGAGATTAATATGCCTCCAACCTGAAGGAACAACTCGCGCAACAGAAACTCGTATAAATAATCCCAGAAGCGGAAAATTAGTATCAGAATTGGCACAGTGAGGTCTATCTCGGAGAAACTGGAAAGACGCCTGCATCATGCGTTATAATGTTATACTATATAATCTGGATACCGTCGAGACTACTACAAATTGTAGGAGACACTCTCCAAGTAAATTACATAATAATTAGTCAAAGTCGCGTGAGACTATTTGAAACAAAAATGATGTTTTTCACATTCTTTCTATACAGAAGTTTGTATAAGTAATTAAACATTACAGGTGTATACACCAGCGATTAATGGGACACATTTTTTTAGGTAATTAATAAGAATCGTTTTATCTGTGTCGTTCATCTTATTCATTACATAGGGAAAAGTAATCGTATATTTATTTACATGACATGCTCACAAAGTAAGTCAGCATGGGATGGACAGAAGCAAACTTGGACGCGATCCAGGTACAACTTAGAGGTGATATTCGTGGAGTATTATTGCGACGAAGTTAAGTTTATCGAGCGTAAGATTTGCTCCAAGAAATTAATGTGGAATATGATTTTATAATTCTGGTGTACGATTATAGTTTATATTATATTATAGACTGACGCGTGTGCAATTATGTTGCAGTCATGGTATTTATAATTAATGATCTGACGGCATAAAATCATTGTTTTCACCTGAAAATTATTATAGTTTAAAGTGTGAAAAAACAGCATCTGTCTGATGAAAGAATTGAACATTGGGACATTGCAGGCTCTAATTTCCTAATAATGATAAATGAATAAGTAGCTTAATGAATTTTGCTGACGGCCTCATTGGCTATATTTGATTAATGATCGCGAGTCTTTGTCTTCGATGTCCAACACCTCATTGTAAGGATATTATTAGTTCCGTAATATTCGAAAAAGGAAAGCAATAACATTTTCTGAATTCCATTATCTTCGCATGTCTTGACATCATTGATTGATTGATTGATTATTGGAAATGATGAGAAGAAATGCAATTTTCGGGGAAGATTAATATTTATTGATTCTCTTTGAAGTAATTTCTATGTTGATTAATCTTATTTGCAATATTGAACATATCTAATTTGAACATTCTGACATCGGTTCCATCAGTCTTTTGAAGTTTCTTCAAGGCTTTTGCGATATTTTGCAATATACTTTTTACCTGGAATTGAAAATGGAAGCAATTGAATGTCAAAACAAAAAGTCATCAGCGAATTCTGAAGTGTCCATCTTTGGACCACCCAGTAGATAGATACGAATCCTACGAGACCTTGAAGAGAAGGAGTCAGAGTAGGAATCAGGGAGCGTCGTTCGAAGCTCCGTAAATCACCCGAGATTATGTGACTTTTCAAACAAGGATGCGTCGTGGGGTCTTCGGGGATGTAATGTATGAGATAGACTTCTTAGTTACTTTGTAGTACATGTATCCCGCGCTTTTCCTCGAATTACATCGTGTTGAGCCAACGAGCAGCGCCGCACATATGTACATTGTACACAACACTGGGTTACAACGAAATTTATCAAGTTTGCCATAATTCATCAGAAAGGCACTAATTACGGGCCTTTTGCCTGAAAAACAGATTACCACATCTCTGTTAGCAGCGAATTATTTCTATTTCTACTAATTCATAAGGAAGTCCTTTTTCTACAAACTCTTTTACAAAAATCCTTGTAATATCATTTAATATTGTAAGTAAATATAAATTTTCTCATTTGAAAGAAAAAAACACTATGATTTTTGGTGATTATAAATGAAGAACTGGTGAATGCTTCAATATCGAAAGCACCCGAATGAAGAGATAAATCCTGAATCCATCCAATCTTAAACCATCCAGATTGAAACCTTCCAACTCCTTGAGTTAGAAAATTAAATTTAAATACCTTAAACAGGTTCAAACTACAAATCTATTTAAATGTAAACAAACATTTGCCACAGCTCGTATATCTTTTTAGCAGCCGTTTGCGCGCTGAAGCATAACATTGTCAAGTGACCATAAAATCTAAATGTGGTCTCGTAAATTTTCCGAGTTTGATATAATGCTTGTTTCAAATCGAGCTTAAAATTATCGTGGCACGTCAAATCGGTCAAACTCCCACGTTTCGAAAATGGTTTTTTGTTCATTTTTTTCCTACAATTCATAAGTATACGAAATTATGTTTATCCTTATGGAATGAGAATTCATTTATCCTTTACACAGATGGATTCTCTTTTATAAGTCTGACTTTCGAAATAAGAGATGAGCCAAGGAAAGTCGGTGAACGACCAGTGACATAAGTAGCGCCATAATATCCGACTCGAGCCGCAAGACGGTTAACCATCGGTTATTTATTCGCGCTACTTAAATAACCATAACGCGTTAATAGCCAGTAGTGACTCGAAGAAGGCATTACGGTCCCAGATTTATTTATGAGGCGTATTTATTGTCAGCTTGTAAATTTGCTACTATTACAAGAATTCCGGAATTCTGTGACACGTTTTCTTTTGGGATGGGGACTATCCTTTTTTCTGGGAACCAGATGGAGTGTCAATTAAATTATCATAAGTGGCTATAAAAGTCATAATTAGAAACCTTTATAGGGCTTTAAATAACCTTCAGCTCTTTTTATTGAGTCACATATCAACGTTTAGTGTCAACAACTCTTAAATCAGAGGAGTAACCCTTTTGGATATTCAATCCGACATTTATTGTCGATTTATTGCCTCGGATTTCATTTGCGGAAATATTAGAAAATTTGACTAGGAAAATGACAAAAAATTATCATATAATTAATAATTTTTCATCAGATTTAAAAGGATTGGAAAATTAATTGAAAAAAGGAGACAAATGTCCCAAATACAAAAAAGGTGAATAAATTCAAAAGCATCCTTATTTCTTGAAATTAATTTGATATCGATCGGTTTTCCTTTTTCCGTGATAAATTTTTCAGTAATAAATTGAAAGTTGTTTTTTCCAAGGATATAAATGGAGTTTTAAGAAGGAAATTTTATGCTTGGGGTCTTTTAAATCGTTAAATATCTGTCAAGTGCATTAAAAATAAAAGCAGAGTGATAAGGTTTGGAATATTTAATTATATGAAATATATCATTTTGAAGTAACGAACATCAGCAATGTAGAATATGCAAAAACGATTCGTAGCATGATTTCGCTTATTAAATCTTGACGCATTCCCGCATCTCCTGCTGCTAGGTTCGGTCTCTCGAACGCCCACTTATCATGTTGCTTTCCCTCTCGATGTTCTTACTATTTCTCGCGAATTATAAATGGTCACAATTGTAGCCGGCAGATGCCGATCGATTTGCGGTCGGCACCGTCTTTAGATTGTGAATCAATCGCCCACGCGATCATCGAGATACTATGAAGCTAGAAATATATTCTACTGTTGTGATTTCAACGGTGCTTAATTTTCCATTCCAAAAGAAAAATGTAGTTTCTCCTTTGAAAACGAGGTCAGAAAATTGGAAAGCCAGACGAATTTTATATATTTCATTCATTGGCTGAGGTAATTGTGTATAATAAATATGAAAAACGTATACTTGAAGAGAAAATCAGTATTTTATTTATAACTTTTTCACAGAGAATTCACCGGAATTGAATTGGGTTGCAGTTTCTGACGTCTAGAATGATAAGTTTTTTTTTATATTTATTGGAATAATAAAAAAAAGGTTGGATTGTTCCTAAAAACCCAAACTTTGTATTTAGCAATTTTCGAGAATTTAGAGGAATTTTAAAGAGACTTTAAAGAATTGGGAAGGATTTGAAATAATTTTAAGGAATTTCAAGAGATTTCATAAGATTTCAAAAATTACGAAAGGATTTCAAGAGATTTATAGTAATTTTAAGGAATTTAGAGGTATGCTAAGAGATTTTGATTGATTTTAGGAATTTTAGGAATTCCAAGAGATTTCATAAGATTTTAAAAATTATAAAAGGATTTCAAGAGATTTATAATAATTTTAAGGAATTTTGCTTCCTCATAGAGGAAGCTATGTAGTGGTAACAAAATCCAGTTTCCTAAAAAAGGTTTTTTTGAACATATTTCAAGGGCAATATATCTAATATGATAATCTGAAAAGATGTCCGGGTGTGTGTGTGTGTGTGTGTGTGTGTGTCACTATCCAGCAATTTCTTGAAAATGCGTAGAGATAAATTGATGAAATTTTGCATAGTTATTCCACTATATACCTAGTTGAATTTCTTACAAGGGTTTCACAAAATATTTAATTTTTAAAGTTTTATGTACTTTTATAATTTTCGTAAAATTCATTTTTCCACTATAACTCCTCAAATATTGAAAATTTAAAGCTGGTGTAAGGGAAATGAAGATTCATTTCATCGAGACGAATCGTTTGACCTATATGATTAATGCATTTCATTAAAAAATAAGGAAGTTATGTTTATTTATAATTTTGAAAGTTCATTTTTCGCTCTATATTTTCAAATAATCAAAATCTTGAGTTGACGTAAGGAAAATGAATATTCTTTATGTCGAGTTGAATCGATTGACCTGTATGATGAATGCATTTAATGGTGAAATAAGAAAGTTATGGTTAATTGTATTTTTAAAAAACTAATTTTTCGACTATAATTTCTGAAATAATTAAAATTTAAAGCTGATGTAAAGAAAATGAAGATTCTTTGTGTCTAAACGATGTATGTCAATATTAGAAATTATTATTTAAAATTAAAAAAAAATATATAAACTTCTTATTGCTTCTTCTATGAGGAAGCAAATCATATTTGCTTACAGGAAGCAAAGTGCTCATTGAATGAGTACAAAAGTTGGTACAACTTCACAGCTAGTTAAGGGATGCTAAGAGAATTTCATTGATTTTAGGAATTTAAAAAACGGAAAAGAGTTATCAATGGATTTTTCGGAGATTGCAGATGATTTCAAGATATTTGAATTGATTTTAAGGAATTTTGAGGAATTTTAAGAAATTTGAATATATTGCAAGAGATTTGAAAATGTTTCAAGATATTTATAGAAGATTTAAAAGTTTTAAAAAAATTTTAAGTAATTTTAAAGGATTTAATTTAATTTACTCGAAATTAGAAGAGATTCTTTAAAATTACTTAAAATCACTTAAAATGTTGTGATATGTTTTGAACATTTTTAAAAACTCTTGAATATTCTTTTAAAATCCATTGAAATTTCTTACAATCACTAAAATTTTTTGAAATCTATAGAAATTTCTAAAAATCTCTGGAACGGCCTTTTGGTAATTATAAAAATCCTTTGAAATCTTATGAAAACTCTTGAAAATCCTTAAACTGTTTTGAATTCTTTTAAAAAACCTTTGAAATTTATTTAGATATCTTGAAATTCTCCGAAATCACTTAAAATCTCTATAAAACCCTTTGAAATTTCCTTAAAACCCGGGCAACTCCGAGTTAATTTCTACTAGTAAATAAATAAAAATAAAATAATTTTGAGAATTTTTTTTGTGATATCTTAATCCATTAAATTAAAAAAAAAATGAGATAAAAATATTCTTCAGAGACTAGACATCTGAAATTTCAACCGAAATTTGAATTTCTGTAACTTTCAATCGGAATTGAAAAAAATTTACATTAATTGACTTTAGAGGAAGTCAAAAGAATTTAAACGAATTTATAAGAATTCCATACTAGTAAAAAATTCTTAAGATATTACAGAATTTTAAAAATGATTCAAAAGCATAATTGCGAATACAAAGTGAATTTGAAGGAGTTGAAAAGAAATTAAAGAATTCACAAGATTTTATTGGAATTATGAAAATGTCAAATTATAATTCAGTAAAATAGGAATTATGTCGGTAGTTCGGAAATATAAAAATTATAACAAATTGCTCCGCGGTCAAGTGATTTTTGCTAAAAAGCTAAAAAATGGGGGTAAATAGAATTTGAGTAATATTCATGCGCCACCAAAGATTTCACTGAAAATTGTGGATCGGGCATGAGAAATAAGGGAGGAAAAATGACGAACATTTCTGAAGGTGGAGCCGATGGTTCTTCACTCTAAGGGGTTTTCGCGGCCGTGTGATTGGTGGCCTCAGTTAGTTTAATCATCGCGCATTAGCCGCACTACCCCTTGCCCTTATACACCCACTTTCTCCCTCAAATACCACGTATTTTATACCGATCCATTTCTGTCCCATGTTGACCTGCTTCTTCTATAATTATAGTCTATAAATACATATACAGAAAAAACATGTGAAAATCTGTTATAGCGAAATTTACCCCTGTAATAAAAATCTACACACGGTTAATTTCTGTTGAGATGAATTTTTAATCAAATCAAGTTTTAATGAAATAAAGTTTTAATGAAATCAATTTGCATTTATGTTTTGTTCCTTTTTTTTCTGTGCACATTGGTCCATTCATTCATTCATTTATTTGTCCTCTACTTTTTCTGCTCGTGATCCGCGACCCCGTTTGTCAAAGAGTCGCTCATCCCGTTCAAACGACAGGTTGTGTTCGGACCAGACTTTTTGCACGAGGGTTATTATACCCGCTCTCTCAAAACTAAACCGACAGGGGAACGTGAAAATCGCATCCGAAGCAAAACCGAATCGTAAACACGAGAGAAAATGCTGCCAATCCGAGAGGAGGTATCGATGACCATTTGTAGAAGTGTGAATTATGATTTTGGTGGTATTGTTTTCTAGTGAACGATTTTTTCAGTATATTGTAGATGATTTTTAATAATATTTATTAAGGCAATGAAAAAGGTCCTTTTTCTTTTTTTCGGGTGAAAAAATTTGTATACTTATAAAGGGGGACAAGAGAATTTTTTAGACGAATTTGTGTTTTTAGTATGAGTCAAAAAAAAACTTGACTGGAAAGAGACCTTTTCCTTCATGCCTCACCATTATAGAATTAATAGAATTAAATTGCATTAAGATTTTCATTTAATACAGACAAACAAATATATTCCATGAAAGTGCTGGGGCATCAAAGTCAAAGCACTAACCACTTGAGCAAATCAGCTTTTACAGTGTTGTACATTTCTGTTTGACTTTTCAAAGGCATTTTATGATATTTTAAGCGTTTTGGAAAATACGCTTTTAAATAAATTTTCGATGGTTTAAATAAACTAAAACTCTTAATTATTTTTTAATCGTCTTTTGAAAATTTCTTAAAATCAAATAAAATGTTGTGCTTTTCCATGAAATAATTTCATTGATTTTCAAAGTTCCTTATTATAATCACACATTTCAGCCTTGATTCTCTAAAAAATTGTTTTAAATTCTCGACTAATTCACACAAATGGATTAATTTCACATTCGACTCATAAATATCCATTCTCCATTTGTTATTGATGGAAATCGATCGAACGAGATTTCACGGACCGATGATCATAACGCGGAAGTCGATATAGATTCCGGATCTACGATAATCAGACCGCATGAAAAAAAGTTGAGCTGGACAAGTTGCAAATGAGATTAACAGGGGATTTATAATAGCGCGCAATGTCGTCGGAAATCTCTGATTGGTGAATTGTTGGCTACTTGACAGGTAGGGTATAACAGGCAAATAATACGGAATAATACAGCTACAGATACAGCTAGAGCTACACATTAGAGCAGCTAACGCAGAGCAACCTTCAAGCACCGTCTCGCTCGGCACTCGCGTAAATGATGGCGCCCAGGCATTATCTATTGTGCACCCATTCCATTTAATATTGTATTCCATAACGCAAACAAAGGTAAAATGCGAATTAATGTACTCGATTTATCACGCTTTTGTGCGCGTTGGGACGCGAGCAATCCCCAACCCCGTCGCTTCGCTCCCTGGTTCTCCACTCTGTCTGTTTTCGTCGGCCACAAACCACTTCGTAGGTTTCGAAGACTGAAATGTCTCGCAGCGGGGGTTTTGGTGACGGAGATTTTTCTCTACTCGCTCATTACTTCGCGCGAAAGCTACTGAACTCATTTTCTCCCTATTCATGCTTTTTGATACCTCTTTATATTGAACTGAAGTTTCAGACGTCTTTTCGGACGATTTTTAGATCTGTGTACAATTTTTTGCCTTCAATTTGCTGAATTTGAAAATAATCTTCAGACTACTGTCGATGTATATTGTGAGTTTCAGAAATTTTAAGGGATTTTATACCAGCTACTGCGGTTTCATTGATGCTGAAGAAATTTAAAACGTTTTGGCGAGATGTCACTGGAATTTTAAAGTATTTAACTAGATTTCATGGGATTTTAAGTAATTTTAAAGGATTTAATGATATTTTGTGGAATTTCATTTTCTAATTCTGAACCGGCGAAAATCATACCAAATCAGTGAAACTCACTGATGAATCAGTGAATATCACGCCCTCTATGAGAGCAATTCCGCTGATTCATCAGCGAATTTCACTGATTAGGTATGGTTTTCGCTGAGTCAGATTTAGAGATTAAGCAAATAAGAATGTGAAGAACTTTTAAAAGATTTCAACTATTTCAAGGGATTTTACGACATTTCATTGAATTTTCATATATTTTAAGCGATTTAATGAGATTTCATGCTCTCTAAATCTGAATCAGTAAAAAGTTACTGATTGACAGTGAAATCTCACTGATTCTAATAGCTAGAATCCGGTCACTGATAATCAGTGAAAAGTTACTGATTCATTCAGTGAACAAAAGTCACTGATTGCATCAGTACAACCGAATAATGTGGACCGATAGTTGGCAGCACTTGTACACCTTTTATGAATTCAAAATTTCCACAATTACTGAAATTACAGATTGAAATTGGAACTTGATTTCCAAAAATAATAAGTATACTTGATTGAAATTTGTAAAGGTTATATCGGTTCACTAATTAAATTAGTAATAAATTACTGATAATCAGTGACTAATTACTGAATTGATCAGTGAAATGTCTCAAATCACTGATTCATCAGTGAAATACTTAATCACTAATTAAATCAGTGAAATTTTCACTGATTCAAAATTCCAATTTATTTTGAATACTTCTGATTTTAAAATCTTTTGATTTTCAATTGTGTAGAATCCTTTGTTTTGTTAAAAAATTTTTTCTTGTGGCAGATTTTCATTCTGAATTGGTGTTTCAATTTTAATTTATAAAATGCTGTTTTTTTTGCTTCTTTCTATACCTTGGTTTCTATTTATTGGACATTATAAATAAGAAAATGGAAACAAAAAAATTCTTTATAAAAGACGTGTGAATTAGTGAAAAGTAGATCACTAATTTACGTTTGTAAAAAATTCTACTAATAATTAGTAAAAATTTTCACTAAAGTCAATTAGTGACCTACTTTTCACTAATTATTCAGATTTAGAGAGTAGTAGAAAAAATAATTGAGAATTTTTAATTCTCGAAATATAATTTGGTGAAATTTTTTTCAATTTTGTAAATTCACATTATATTTCTTAAAGTTACTCAAAGTCCCATTAAATCTGATTAAATCTCTTAAAATTCCTGAAAATCCATCAAAATTTAGTAAAATCCTTTGAATTACTTAAAACTCCTTAAAAGTACTATACATATATCCCATAAATTATCGTAAAATCTCTTAAAATTCCTAACAATCCAATTAAATCTCGTAAAATCCCTTGAAAGTTTTTAAAATAAGTTAATATTCTGTAAAATATCTTACAAGTATTTAAAATTCCGTAAAATCCCGAAAAATCACCTGAATCCCTTAAAAGTCTTTAAAATTGAAATATCATAAAATGCCTTTAACATATTTCTAAAATCTGGTAAAATTCCTTTAAATTTTGTAAAAATCACTTGATATTCCTTAATATTGCTTGATGTTCCATAAAAGTACTTAAAATTCCACAACCTATGGTTATAACCATTAATATTGCTAAAAAATTCTTTTATACCTAATGAAATTCCTTTAAAGTTTGCAAAATTAATTGATATTCCTTGATATTCTTTGATATTTCTTAACATTACTTAAAATTACTCAAAATTCTTTAAAATTCTTGAAAATCCAATATATTTTTACCAAATCCGTTACTGGAAATAAAGTTCTTAAAATTACTTAAAATCCCATTAAATCTTATCCTTTAAAATTTCTGGAACTAAATATTTTTAATCTTACTTAATTCATAAAATACCGTAAAGTCGTTCAAAATTACTTAAAATCTCCCAAAATATCATTAAATTCCATGAAATTACTTAAAATCCCATGAAATCTTATGAAATCCCTTGAAATTCCTTTAAATTCAATGAAACATCGTTTAATCTCTGAAAATTATTAAAAATCTTATATGCAATTGCGTAAAATTCTTTAAAATTTCATAAAATCTCAATAAAGCAGGCTTGAAGTTATGCTTTTCATTTTTTAGGGAAAAAAAGTAATTTTCACTCCTAGGAAGTAAAAAGTCCCTTTTTTATACATTAACTCTAAAAGCTTATTAAAAATTTCCAAATGAAACTTCAAAAAAACTGTTGAACACCGTTTTAGTCAAAAAAACACTATTTTTCTTCCTTCTCCCAATATAAAAATATTGAAACTTGCTATTCTCGTTTCCTGCGACTTGTCGTTATAACTTTCCCAGCATCCTCGGGACTTTCCTGTCTAGGTGTAATTTTTCTCTTCCCACCTACAAGCTTGGACACATTACCGTACGTACGGTTCGTGTTATCTGAAATAGATTAATTTTCATCGGGTACCAAGCGAGCCTCGAGGTCGAAGAGCGCGATATAAAGCCATCCATAAACTGCTTTTTTCTATCTATAAAATATTCTTAAGTACACGCACGTACTTACATTCTCGAGTTTCTTCACCTGTCGGTACGCTTACCGGTTACCTATAAACACACCTATAACTTGCAAAATCTTACGTCATTTTTCTTTCCCTTTCTGACGGAATTTCTCGAATGTAAATGGATTCGTTTGACTCGTGAAGTATGCAATATTTTGCGATATTTTGCTGTATGCATTATACAAATATTACAAGTTACACGATCTTGAAATGAGGCCACGTTGAATGAAATATGAAGCGAGTCTGCATTTTGCAAAAATCGTCTCATATCTAAAAGTCTGGAAAACATTATAAATCCATTATCAACCGATCTGATTTTGTGCTGAATGAATCGACTGTCTACCAACCTATTAAGATCTGATCTGAGTCATAGTTGGCAGTCTTTGCATACATGGAATGTGGATTCAGTGCAGAAGGTTTTCAGTGTACTGAAATTCTACTTTCATGATTTTCAATTAATTGAATTCCTCGAAAATTCAAAAATTCAAAAAGAATTTAAATCTCAATTTAAATTCTACATAATTCACTAATTATTAAACCTTTCTGTATATTTCACTTCTCTAATATGATTACATCGCTTCCATTTAGCGTCTAAATGGGTTCAGCAGTTTAAACTCCAATTCACTTGACCCTTCCAAGTTTCTAACAAGCATGACGTTTTTTGAAAGATATAACAGACTACAACTCCGCAAGATGCCAAGGGACTTACTCCACATCTCCGTAAGAATTTGCAAGGGTGCGTATTGCACCCATTCGTCATAGTGTCTTTTGGTGTTTACGGTAGTGTGGGATGCTTCACGCAGCGAGGAACCGATTCTTAGTATGAAGACGACCTTGACTTCCGTGGAGTAGACAAAGGACTGGTCATAAATCGCAGCGAGGTCACCGGCTCGGAGCCCCTTTCATACCGCGAGGGTTACCTTCTCTCTGCCCATTCTCTCGGGATGGTTATGCATATCTCGCTCACAAGCTCACAAAGTAAGGCACAGCTGAAAATTACCCTTCCTCTCACACCTATGGACCTATGGCCACGACCTTCCAAACATCCAAACTTCCAAACTTCCAAACTCGCAAAACCACCCAGAAATGCCGATGACCGGTTCGATCGTCCATTGCAATTGTTCGCAGATTCCACAGAGAGTCAGGTATAACTCCCATGAAGGATTAACAATAGGAATGTTACGCGGAAGTTCAATGTGTGACCTTGAGAATCAGTGGGATTTGCGGAAAACGTGTGAGGATGAAGCAGCATCATGAACTAGGAAGCAGCATGCAACCGCAAAAGCCACTGGAGGAGTAAACTGAATTTAAGCGACACCAAATGTGCGTGATGTGAGGTCTGTTTGGGAAATGTGAATATTTAAGGATGAGTCAAACAGAAGGAAGAGTCAAACTGAAAGAAGAGTCAAACTGAAGGAAGAGTCACTCAAGCAAGTGGAAAAACGGAAGCTGAAGGAATTAGGGTTTGACAGATGAGGTCAGGGGTGAAATCATTGAAACCTTTTGAAATTCATCTGTGAAAATATAGTTAAAATTGCAGTGATGAGAAGAAATGGAGCTGAAGGCCTTTTTTGTATTTAGCAAAAAACTGTCCGGCTTCAGTTTTTCATTGCAGCCGAATTGCAAAAGTGGAAGAATTATTGTGAAAGCGCAACATGTCGACGTATATACGTGTTTCGTGAGGAGAGGAGAGGATTGCAGCTTGTTGGTATTATATAAGCGTGCTCGACGGGCGGCCATTTCAAAAATGAAAAAAAAGCTGTCCAGAGTCCTCCGTGATGCCGCCACCGACACGGCTTTTTAATTAGAGCTGCCACCACCCAACACCTGACATCCCGCACTGCTATCCCCTTCATCAAAGTATCATTCTCATTTTACTGAGCTGCAAAAACAAAAATTTTATTTTAAATACAGTTCTTTGGCACCTTATAATTTTCTTGATTTTGTGATAAATAATCACGTGTCGAAAAGTGGGAATTATATTTAGTCTTTTGCCTCTTATACTTAAAAATCCAAAAAAAATTGGTAATACTTTTGAAACTCTATAGAATAATTTGAATCCTTAAAGGACATTTAAAAATAATTGGAAAGAGATAAAAAATGGATATAAATCTTTTAAAATACTTCGAAATCACTATAAATTTCTGAAAATTCAAAGTAGTGTTTTGAAATCATTTTGAAATTCCTTAAAATTACTAAAATTTCTATAAAACTTTTTGAAATTTTTTCAAATCCCAAGAAATCTGATAAAATACCTGAAAAACTCTAAGAAATATTTTTAAGTCACTTGAAATCTTTTACAATTTCCGAAAATCCTAACGGAAAAAATAAATTGAAAATAAATCGCTGAATTTACCATTTAAAATAGTGAAAATGTGTATTTTTCCTTGAATTTAGTAACTTTAACTATTTCAAATTGTAAGTTTTACAAAGAAAATAGCAGGGTTTACAATTTTCTTAAGAAAAATTACAATTTTAAATAGTAAATTCAGCCATTTTATTTTTTCTGTGCTTTGAATTTCTTAAAATTCCTTGAAATCTCTTATAATAACACCAATTTTTTTCAATCCTATAAAAATCATAAAAATCCCTTAAAATAACATAAAATCCCACAAAATTTCTTCAAATATGTCAAAATCATCTAAAATTCATTGAAAAATCTTGAAATTCCTGAAAATGCGATATAATTTCTTGAAACCCTTTAAAATACCTCGAAATCACTATAAATTTCTGAAAATTCAATGTAGTGTTTTGAAATAATTTAGAAATTCTTTAAAATTACTAAAATTTCTATAAAACTTTTTGAAAGCCTGTGGCGTGACCTTCAAATTAAAAAAAATCTGTTAAAATACCTGAAAAACTCTAACAATAAAAAATCTTTTTAAATCACTAAAAATCTTTTAAAATTTCCGAAAATCTCTTTAAATTCCTTGAAATCTCTTATAATAACGCCAATTTTTTTCAAGCTTATAAAAATCATAAAAATCCCTTAAAATAACATAAAATCCCAAAAAATTTCTTCAAATACGTCAAAATCATCTAAAATTCATTGAAAAATCTTGAAAATCATGAAAATGCGATATAATTTCGTGAATTTTTTAAAATATCTCGAAATCACTATAAATTTCTGAAAATTCAAAGTAATGTTTTGAAATCATTTAGAAAATCCTTACGATTATTAAAATTTCTATAAAACTTTTTGAAATCCCTTCAAATTCCAAAAAATCTGTTAAAATCCCTGAAACACTCTAACAATAAAAAATCTCTTTAAATCACTAGAAATCTTTGAAAATTTCTGAAAATTCTTTGAAGTCTTATAAAAATCATAAAAATCACTTAAAATAACTTAAAACTCCTAAAATCTCTTCAAACACGTGAAAAACTTCTGAAATTCCTAGAAAAGGCTTGAAATTCCTTGAAATTACAAAACAAAATCTTTAAAATCCTGAAAATGCGATATAATTTTTTGAAATCTTTTTAAATACCTCAAAATCACTACTTTTAGTAATTTTAAGGAATTTCTAAATGATTTCAAGACATAACTTTGAATTTTCAGAAATTTAAAGATTTTGCAAAATTTTTCTTCCAGTTCTGAGTTGAATTTTTATTGAAAATTTTTCCCAATTATTAGTAGAATAGTTGTATTACTAAAGATTCAGTAAAAATTGACTACCGATTAGTAAAAGTCCTCATTGCATCATCTACAATTTATTAACATCGAGAATTTCACTTATTGATTTGTTTCAATCATCCAATTTCTATTTACGATACAATATCCATAATAATAAATAATTTAACGGTAAGAAGGATCCTATTTCAACTTTCCTTCGTGAAAGGCTCGGCTAAATGAAAAATATAACGTTTGTCCTTGAAAGAGGTTTCGAGATGTACTGCAATCACGCCGACAAGATTTTCGACGGACCACTCGTCTATCAGTCGTCTGATCTAGATTTACATTAGCATAGAAGTCGAAGAAAGATGTCGCGTGGGATACTGACATGATAACCCAAATGGATAAGTTGTCATCTTGCCTTGGCGCCCGGAAATAGTTATTTCTGCAAACAAGTACAAAAGAAGTATATATATATATATCATTCTTCAGAAACCTGTCTCGCAGATTACAAGACCATTTATGATCTCCACCGAAAATTAATATGCCTCAAAAAGGCACACAATGCTTTTTACATTAAAAATTAAAATCCTTTAAAATTCTATAAGAAATCTTGTAAAATCATCAACAAACTATAAAAAAATCTATAAAAGTGCCTAAAAATCTTTTAAAATTCCATAAGAACCATAAGACTATCAAAAAACTAGTACATAACTCAGAATTCTGACGGACAGTATATAATATGAGTAGTTATTAGAGATCTCCATAAAATTCTCTCCGAAATCCAAAGAAGCCGATCAAATTCCTAAAGCTTAAAAAATGAAACATGCCCTGTCAGTCACGTACCCTGCAGTCCTATAGGAATTATGATTAGCTTGAAACTTTTGAAGAATGTGTTGTCTGTTTGTGAAGAATGAGCTGATGGTGTCCGTTTAGGATTAGGTTTCGGTTTAGGGTGTTATGATATCGGGATTTGAAGAGATGGAGATTCGACAGGGAAAGAGAGAGGAGCGAACAAGATGGACGTTGAGAATGCTCGCCATGTAGGAGTGACGTGAGTGACATCCCTTAACGACTTGGCCTTCCAATCCGTCGTAGGAACCCCCTAAACTGAACTGAATTGAACAGAGCCCACCCCTACTAGAGCCACGGCTACAGCCCGGCGGAGACCTACTCGTATTATCCGCAGTGACAGGACGGCGGAGTTATTAATGGCAGCGACAGTGACAAATGACGAACTGTCGGCGCAAGCAAGACTGATATCATGGCGGCCTTCGTTGCTCCGTTCCTACCAACATCCCTTCCTTCCCCGAGCATCTCCGCTCCCTCGTGAATCTCGTTGTCTTTCTCCATCCCCTTTTTATCACATTTTTCCTTCTCGCTTCGCTACAGCAGCAAACTTTCCGATATTCCGCTATTTTAGCGAGAGTGGAAACAAGGATGGTGGGTTGTTTCTCATTAAGGGGAATTCAAGAAGAAACAATTAGAAACACCCTGATGATTATAATGAGGGATATTAAGATGAATCTCGGGGGTTGATGAATGAAGATGTCGGGTTGCGAAGCAAGAGTAAGTTTCTTGGTTTTACTTCTTTGTTGGCTGAGCTTATACCTAGATAAGAGTTTAGAATTTTGAAATATTTGTACTCTTTGTGAATATTCGTAATATATAAAATGATTTAAATGGATTTTTATCCATTTTTTATTTCTATCCATTTATTTTTCAATGTTTTTTAAAGATTTAAGTTGTTCTATGGAGTTTCAGAAGTATTGCTAAGTATTCGAGTAATTTTTAGTAAAGAAATTTCAAGACTTTTCTGGGAATTTTGGAAGGTTTTGACATATTTGAAGAGATTTTAGGAGTTTTATGCTATTTTAAGGTATTTTTATTATCTTTGTAAGACTTTGACAACCATTAGTGTTATTGTAAGAGATTTCAAAGAATTTTTAGAAATTCAAAGGAATTTTCGAAAATTTTTAAAAATTTCAAGGGAATTAAAAAGATTTCTTAGACTTTTTTTTAGGTATTTTGACAGATTTTTTGGAATTTGAAGGGATTTCAAAAAGTTTTATAGAAATTTTAGTAATTTTTAAAGAATTTCTGAATTATTTCAAAACACTACTCTAAATTTTAAAAAATTGATAGTGATTTCGATGTATTTTAAAAGATTTCAAGAAATTATAGCGAATTGCAATGAATTTGAGAAGATTTTGACGTATTTGAAGAAAAATTTCAAAAAATTACTTTGAATTTTCAGAAATTTAAAGATTTTAAATAATTAAAAAAAATTTCTTATAGTTGGAGTTTTTTGGCTATTTTAACAGATTTTTTGGAATTCGAAGGGATTTCAAAAAGTTTTATAAAAATTTTAGTAATTTTTAAAGAATTTCTGAATTATTTCAAAACACTACTCTAAATTTTTAAAAATTGATAGTGATTTCGATGTATGTTAAAATATTTCAAGAAATTATACCGCATTTTCAAGAATTTCAAGAAATTTCAATGTATTTTAGAAGATTTTGACGTATTTGAAGAAAAATTTCAAAAAATTACTTTTAATTTTCAGAAATTTAGAGATTTTAAGTGTTTTAAAAAGATTTCTTAGAGTTTTTCAAGTATTTTCACAGATTTTTTGGAATTTGAAGGAATTTCAAAAAGTTTTATAGAAATTTTAGTAACTTTAAGGAAGTTCTAAATTACTTTGAAACATTACTTTATATTTTAAGAAATTTACAGTAATTTCGAGGTATTTTAAAAGATTTCAAGAAATTATATCGTATTTTCAAGAATTTCAAGACTTTTCTATGAATTTTAGAAGATTTTGACGTATTTGAAGAAATTATTTCAAAACATTACTTTGAATTTTCAACTTAAAATTACTTACAGCATTATAAAGATTTAAAAAATCCCTTAAAACAACTTAAAACTCCTAAAATTTCTTCAAATACGTCAAAATTTTCTAAAATTCATTAAAAATCTAAAAATTCCTGAAAATGCTATATAATTTCTTGAAATCTTTGAAAATACCTCGAAATGACTATAAATTTCTGAATATTTTAAGTAATGTTCTAAAATTCCAAAGTATCTGTTAAAATACCTGAAAAGTCTAAGAAATCTTTTTAAATTTCCGAAATTCCCTTAAAATAACTTAAAACTCTTAAAATTTCTTCAACTTTGTCAAGATCTTCTAAAATTCATCGAAAATCTAAAAATTCCTGAAAATGCGATATAATTTCTGGAAATCTTTGATAATACCTCGCAATCACTCTAAGTTTCTGAAAATTCAAGGTAATGTTCTAAAATCATTTAGCAATTCCTTAAAATCATAAATTTACTGTAAAACTTTTTGAAATCCTTTCAAATTCCAAAAAATCTGTTAAAATATCTGAAATCTATAAGAAATTTTTTTAAATTACTTGAAATGTTTTAAAAATTCCGAAAATTCTTAAAAATTTTTTTTAATTCCTTAAAGCCTTATAAAAATCATTAAAATTCCTTAAGATACCATAAAACCCCTAAAATCTCTGCAAATACATAAAAATCTACTATAATTTCTATAAAAGTCTTGAAATTCCTGAAAATGCGATATAATTTCTTTATAACTTTTTTAAATTTCTTCAAATTCCAAAAAATCTGATAAAATACCTGAGAAATCTAACAAATATTTTTAAATCACTTAATTTTTTTAAATTTCCAAAAAATCCCTTTGTATTTCTTAAAATTCCTTGAAATCCCTTAATATAACACTAATTGTTTTCAAAGTCTTACAAAACTCCCTTAAAATAACATAAAACTCTTAAAATCTCTTCAAACACATCAAAATCTTCAAAAATTCCTCTAAAAGTCTTGAAATTCCTTGAAATTCCCTATCAAAATCCTTAAAGTCCTTTCAAATCCCAAAAAGACATATAAAACTTTTATTGAATAAATAAGAAATAAATTCCTTACAAGCCGAATCTCTTAACATGTGAATATACTTTCCGCATTTTCTGCAAGAAGATAACGCCCCTAATCCGAGTGTCTGCAAAGGGGGTGAATTTTTCGCGAAGACTCCCGGAGAACTCGACTCTCTGGCTGAGAACTTGCGAGCTGCAGATGGTGTTGGCAGGCGGGGTGACGCATGGATTCGATTCCTGGGAGCTCGTGATTCCGCTCGGTTAGCCCCGTGTCACTCCCAGCAAACCCCATTACCCGCCCCCGTACCCTATCCCCCACCCACTTTACCCCGTGTCGCGGAGTCCGGAATCCGCTTCCCTGAATCTTGCCTGGGTGTAGATATAACTCCTATCTATACCTATATGTTATACAACTATGTGCCACCTTCAACGCCAAACGCCAAGGATCCCGAGCTGTGTATCTACCTCTTCCTGGCGGGAACCTGCCACTCGCAGAATTCGTCCGACGAACGAATAGACTCGACTCGATTCTCGTGGTCTATCGATTATCAAGAACCCAACCAACCTCCTTATTCATCCTTACCTTTCCCTTTTGTACGCCCCCGTCCTTCTATTTTCTGCGACCCACGACATCCATTAGCTGCAGCAATGCAGAAGTAATTTAATTTGTTGCAGGATTTGTGGAATGTTAATGAAAACAGCCGACGGGCATTCGTGTACCAATTTCTGATTAAGGTCGGCAAGCAGAGTTCGGCTGGGCATATATAACATTGCGGTTCGATAAGCGCAAACTACCTCGCATATTCGATGACACGAACTTTCCAAGTATCGGAAATATCCGGAGTTTCAAGTGTTAGGTAAAAAATGTGCCGCAAGGTTGTTGGGTAAATTGACTAAGGCTAAATGAAATAAAAAACGATTGAAGTCAATGTTGAAGGTCCATGAAATTCGTTGCTTCTT
The DNA here is from genome assembly GCA_900474275.1 of Synergus japonicus. Classification (NCBI taxonomy): domain Eukaryota; kingdom Metazoa; phylum Arthropoda; class Insecta; order Hymenoptera; family Cynipidae; genus Synergus; species Synergus japonicus. The sequence continues at coordinate 25,323 of UCOH01011834.1, read as the reverse complement.
TATCCCAGAAAAGGAAGACAACATCTCATCGATCCCTCATACCCAGAATCCTTCTAACTCCCGAACCTTAAACTTAACTCCCATCAGAAAATCTCCGCAGATAACCCAAGACTGTTATGAATTCTTTTCAAAAATCTCACAGGATCTTCCAAAGTTGAAGACTTGACGGGGATCAAAGCTCTTGGTCCACGCAAGGGGGATGAAGAGGGATGGATTAAGGGCCTTAGTCTGAAGCCTGGGAGTCAGTCTTGAGACTCTTGAGAAGAGACGACTATAAGACGAGCTTTTTCGAGAAGTGAGCTGCATTGAAGGGTAGTTGGGTGAATTTAGGGGGTGAGGGGCTAGATTGGAAGCATGTCGTGAAGGGGCAAGAGGTTGGAGGGTGGACTTGATGCTTCAGCAGGAGGCATCACAGGGCAAAGAAAGCATCCAAGCAAGTGACGCAGAATATAAAGCAGCAGTCGAAGAATCACTGGGTAGTGGGTGTGGGGCTGAAAGAGTCCTCCAGATCCACAAGAAGAAGACCAAGACCCCCTGCCGTCCATTCAAACCGCGCATGAGTTATTGCCGTGGATAATCTGTAAATACATTTATTTTGATTTTGTACACAGCCCGCTTTATTTCTTCCTTTTTCCCTTTCTCGCTCTCCCTTATCATCTTCTCGCGCTCTTCGCCTCTAGTTAGGATTACAAATGAGAAGCACTAAAGAGAGATCTGAAGAAATTTCGACTCGCGTCTAATTCTCCGTTAGGAAATTTAAGGGAAGATTATTTTCGGAAGATTTAAATGAAGGAAGAATGTGTTAATCTGAAATTTGGTGTTGAAGGGTCTCTTAGTTCATATATTTGATGATAAGTAGAGTATTAGTTTCTTTATAATCTTCTAATCTAATTTATAAACATTTAACATTGAGATTATTGAAGGCGATGTGAAGTTATCATCGAAGCTAAAGTTATTTCCGGAAAAAAGTTGGTATGTCGAGTGGCGGAATCGAGTATAGAGACCGCGGAACTGGGAGTTGATGTGCGAGGGTTGAAACTGGCGAGGCTGGAACAGGAACATGAACAGGAACAGAAACAGAAACAGAGGAATAGAGACACACAAGTCTGATCTGCTCATGAACGCAGAAATCCCTCGTGGCAGCCTTGGGGTTCCGAAACATCAGCGTGATTGCGTTCCTCGAGCGAAGGGATTCCATTACCGAGGAGAGCGGTATCCTTGTCCTTATCCCACCCTTCCACCCCAAATCGTGCCAACCACCCCTCCGATTCACACATATACCTACCAACTCGGACATGCAACCCGATATCTGCAAAACCCCTGTCCACCGATGTCTTATCAGATGCACGTGCACATATTTCAGTCCGCATGGAAAACGCGATCCCACCATCGCTAGGAAAATTATTATTCTGCGCTGAGCGTGCTGAGTAAACAAATACATGCTCTATTTTTTCACAGCTCATAACGGAAATCGAATAGACTAGTACATCTTCAAAAAATCGTCCATTAATTATAACATTAAAGAAAAGCTGAAAAGGACCTGAAAAATGAATGACCAGAGCCATTTTAATATTCTCACTCATCAAACTCTTTCCAATGAACCCATTATCCCATCAGCCATTAACATCTTCGTTTCTTCTCATCTCAATCAGACACTAATCACCAAAATGATTCACCTTCGAAAAATCTCTTCTATCTACGATTCTAGACTCCCCATTCCCCTATTTATGTATACATATAACATAAGTATATATATATCAGTATTGCGTAGGCTGATGATGATTCGGGTACGTCGAATATATAGCAGAGACAGCCTTAATTGCATAATTTGTTAGTGTGGTCGCTCGTCAAGCGGGGCTTGGCAGGATCGCTGGAAATTGAAAAGCATTAATAATGAGTGGAGCGACAAGGTGAGGAAGAGGAGCGGAAGGTGGATGTTGATCGGGTTCAGGGCCGTAGGAGGGAAGGGGGAAAAAGAAGGGGAGTTTGTTTAGTTCACTTGGGCCTTGGGAGCTTGCAGAAGTGGCTGCTGGCCGCTGGACTTGCCGCTGTGTAATTTATTTCCCTTCGCTTCCGCGTCTCGCGGCTGAACGCTGAACGAAACGTTAGATCGGCGGGTGGTACCGCCGATCCAACGTTCTACGCCCCGATGAACTCCCTCCTGACATCGGCAATGGACATTTCAAGAAAATCGCTAGCCCGACAAATGTCTGATAAACTGCCCTCAATAATTTTTACTTCTGCCCCACACCAGCCCTCGATACCATATCCTATCAACGGCCTATCAAAAACCACCCCCTCTCCTTTCGTTCGCAGTGTAAGTCATGAATTTCGCGTTTTCTTGGGGCGTGCTTCCGATCGACCCTCGTCATGTGGGGTGAACTTCATTTTTGCCTACTTTTTTATTTCTGCTTTCTGATAATTCTGATATGGCAAGTTTCTATGATTTTCTGATCTAAGTTGTACGAGTTTAAAGTGTTGGTAAAAAGGATTTGAAAAAAAAAAAGGAAAAAAAGGATATGAGTTCATTGATATCTGTGTCAATAATATTACTATCTAGACTAAAAAAATGGTTGACCCTTGTCCAGGTCGCCATTAATCATACAAGCAATTTGGCCTGGTTACAATAGTAAATTGATTGACCCATAAAAGACGATAAACAGCTCGTATCACGAAATCGACTACCTAAAACCTAATGATGTCGCTTTCCGAACTCTTCATTATACACGCAATTTAGTTTCGACTCTTAGAATTCGCTACTTGCCTATCATTAAGATCTCATTATTCAAATTTGAGTTTTGCATATTTAATCGGCAGCTCTGCTCTCTTCTCTTTCCATAAGTAGTACGTACGAAGCGCTACGGAGATAAAGCATAATAACGCGATTCTTGACAACCTAATGATGATGACCAGCTTGCTCCCGTAGATATATATATAGGTATATATAATATCTTGGTATCACATATAAAATGGGTAATGTTGGGAGGTGCCATCTTGTCAGAATCAAAATGGACGCAAGAAAACGGGTAAACGAGTTAAGCATGTAAAGTGGAACAAAGTATGCTTCCTTGAAAAATCGTATCATTTTACGAAATTTTACATTATGCAGATTTCAGACCCTGATGCAAAACACCGCTGAAGATCCTTTCATCGTATCTTGAGGCCGAAGCTAAATTCAGGAACTTAATTAACTTATCTGCCTTCGCATCAGCTTATGTAGTTATTAGTCATGAATTCAGCATGAATTAAAAAATTACAAAATTAGAATTTAAAAAATTAATAGATTCTCTGATGAGAATGTAAAAATGTTGCCAAGATGTTTTGAAAAGATTTTGAGGAATACAAATTTTAAAAATATTTCGATTTTTTATATTTTTTTGCTGCTTGTCTAGTTACATTTTAATTTAGGACCCATTACTCAACTCGCTGACGATCTGCAGTGATCTGAGTATTTATCCGCTGTTTCCACACCGTTTCACCTAAAACCCATGCGTTTTACACCTGCCTTTTTTGATCCGACAAATTATACGCTTGCATTGTAGCTAACAATGTAAACTTGCCGACATATTTCGTGTAAAATACGAATTTGCATGCGAATTCATTCCGGGGATGAAACTTTCGAAAGTTTAATAAATCAAGTAATCAATTAATCGTCCTGCAAATAATCTAATTTTCGAATAAAAGCGCTGCGAGTCGGGAAATCGCTTAAGGGCCGATCATAAATTTCATTGCCGCTGATGAGGGAGGATCCAAAAACCTGCACGTTTGTATTTGACGAAAGGGGATAATTTATGGATTCAGTATTATGTTTATTCAGTATTATTTTTATTCAGAAACTTTGTTTGAATGACTCGAGATTGTAAGAAGTAAAACAAATAATCGCGCATGTTTACAATGAAACATTCATGTTCCGGGAATAAATTGCAATTTATTTCTGAGACATGAAAGTGGGTGATTAAATGATCGAACACGATGTTGCATTATTGATGCTAGAATAACGAGGGGTCGAAAGCGGACAATATGAGGGGGTGGCCTACATATAGTTCACCAGGCATCCCATCTTTTGGCTCTAATCCGGAATGGCCATCCGAGGCAAGTTGAAGTTTGTATTTGTCACACGCAGGAATACTTTGGACGTCCTGTACGCGATGAGGTTGCACTAGAGGACAAACATGAGGCGAGGGTAGCTGCCAACTATATATAGACAAGCGGCCAGGACAGAGTTGCATGAGAGTGGAATACGTAATATGGAATACTCGGGTTCTGGTTCCAGAAGAGTGGGAAGGGCAAAAGCACCAAGGGAACGAGGATAGAGAGTTAGAGGGAAAGAGAGAAAGAGTGAGTGTGCTGGGGGTTGAGGGAGGGTGGAGAACGACGGGAAGGGCCGGGTAACGAGTCACGGCAATTAATATCGCTGGGTTTCCACAATGCGCTTGCAAATGAAAGGCCTTTGTGACGTATGATTGCGTTACCGAGTGAATAGTTGAGTAATGGCGGTTGGTAGGGCCGCCACCGAATCGCGAACGGCCCAAGGCTCCATCCACTCCACTGGACGATAGTAACAACCAGAATTAGTTCCTTGTCATTCCTTGAGTCTCGAATTTTTTGAAATTGACTCATACCATTTGACAATTAGACAAATTAGACAATTATTTCTGGGAAAGATAGATATTAATCTGAATGGCGTGTTTCAACCGGGATGGAAAAGAGATTATAGAAGAATTCGAAGAAAAGTTGTGAAACAGAGCTGACATCTCAATTATCGTTAATGAAAATGTAAAAGTAAGACAAGTGACCGATTTGTGAGGTTTGCTTAAAATTAAAAGCTTGGGAGGAATGGCAGATAATAATGGATTCCTTTGAGAGGAAGAAGGGTAAGGAAAACAAGAGAAGTGTTTCGTCTGGCAATGAACGTTCGTAGACGGTTAAGTTCATGGGAATCCATCAAGTTGATGTCTTTGTTCTTGGACTATAGGCGCAACGGGAGATAGACGAAGAGTAGAACAGACACCATGGAAAAACGAGACCCCCTTCCACAGTTCCACCATCTCACAATCCATCAAATGTCAGCGATCGGTTTTTTCGATTCGACGAGTGCGTGACGCCCAGGCAGCCGGCCCAGCTGCCACGTCTTCCATTTTCCGTTCCCTGATGGACCCCATTTTGAATCCCACAAAGCTGACAAGGAACTTTCGATTCAAAGACAAACATGCAACTGATCCTTTCCTCTTCCCCAAGTTTTTCTTCTCTTCGCGGTCCGTCACATTTTTCAGATGTCACTCTACCAGGAATCGATGACGCCGGAACGGATGTGAAAAGGGACAAGATGCACTTACCAGAAGCGTTAAAGGAATGATTTTTGAGAGATAGGGCGATTCTAAGTGGCCTCGAATGTGAGCACCTTGTTCTACATTTTGGATGAAAAATTATCTTTCTTATTTACATGAGGAAAGATTGGAATTCATTCTAGGAAATATGAATTTTAATGAGCTAAACAAATGTTTGATTTGATGTATTGTATTTATATGAAAAATATGCGTAATTTCGGTTCAATAGAATTATTTGAATATAGAATTATTTGAGAAAACCCTTTACTATTGAAAAATGAATCTTAGAATTTTAATATGACAAATCAAGACAATAATAAAAGAACAATAAAAGATTGCGAAATACGCAAGTTTAGATATTTAAATCAGCTGTGATAACGAAGAGAATTAAATAGCCAAACAGATAAAAATTAATACACAAACAGATTGGGTAAGTATCCAGAAATGTGACAACTACGGCAATAAATTTTATAAAAAGTTCCTTGGAGCTTATAAATGTAATGCGTCATCCAAATCACCATATACGACATTAAAGAAAGAAGTATAGCAATTTTAAGAAGCGAAATCGCTCACATGCTGACATCAAATAATATTAAATAAACAGCGGAGATTAGGATGTTGGATGGCCAAAAAAGGCCTTTGGGTAATAATTATTCTTGACACCCGAAACAATCTAACCAAATTGGAATTTCTCCACTTGCTAGAAAAAGGAGATCTTCTCTCTGCCCTCTAATATAAAATAAAATTATATAGAATAATAACAATGAAAATAGCTGTATATAGATTTCTAAAAGAAGAAATTTTATGAATTTTATTGTAGACACGAAAAAGTGAAAGGTGAGTTATCCCAGTAACGGCTGTTCCGTTATAAAATCTACGTATCTACACGAAATCTACCTCATCAGCCAAATATTCAACAAAAAAAGTATAATAATTAATATAATATTTGACGGTGTTGCTGTCGTTTGTTGAATAGCGTGGATTAAGAAATGTAAAGATGTCAAGTTTTTTAGTCTACTATTCTCAATTTATTAATCAAGCTTATTAAGCTTTTTTAGCTTTCGCCAGACGACGTCCGACCTCTTCAGAAAAACATATCATGGTATCAGTTGTAGGTGATGGAGAACAATTATTCTACAAATAACAGTTAAAGATAAAAACAGTTAGCGGCAATTATAGAGTTGTTATACGAACATACTCCTAACACATAAAATCATTTTTTTTGACAGACACCTACCTAGAGCTGGTATAAACATATGTGCACGTATTGTGTATGTAACTGTGTAGGTTAAAATTTGTAAAGATTTTTTCATCTTCGTTGCAGACTTGTATGTTATCAAAATATTAGTAAAAGGCGGTTAATATAAAATAGGGGCTATACAGATTTTATGAGGTTGAAATAAATTTCGCTGAGAGATTCGACATTATTTTTGTGTTTAATTATATGGGTCATTTCTTTAAATATTCTTTTCCTGTAATTATGTTCTGTGCTGATTATTCTGGTATTAAAAAAGTCAAAATTGTGGTCTTGTGTGTGAGAGTGGGTTACCAGGGCCGTACTGCGAGAGTCTTTTTTGCAATTGTTTTTGTGTTCCCTGATTCTGTCTTTCAAGTATCTTTTTGTGTGCCCTATGTACACCTGACCACATTCACAAGGGATGCGATAGATGACGTGCGTCCTGTAGTCAAAATGGATGATATCTTTGTTACTAGGGAAACATTTGTACGAGTCTTTGTAATAATTCGAAATCATTGTCACGTTATAGTTATGTAACAGTCTTTTTATGGGTCTGTATATTTCGTCTATATCAGGGATGACTATGATCCTTTTTAGATCCAAGTTTCGATTACTTCTTTATGTTTTATTTGTCGGTGCGTTGTCTGGTTTATTTTTGGTTTGTTTAAGTCTTCTTGTAACATATTTTTTCAATGCAGTTATTTTCTATTTCTATTGTAAACTGTAACTTCGGGTGGAAACTGTTAAATTTGTCTACTATGCTATCAATTTTGTTATCTGTTATGCAAGTTAAAATGTCATCTACATAACGGAAAAAGAAAAGAGGGTTATAATCTAATTTTCTGAGAACATCGTTCTCTAGCCCCTCCATCACCAGATCTGCAATCTCACCGGAGAGTAGGGAGCCCATTGGCGTACCGTATATCTGTTTGTAAAAAATATTTTGAAAAACACAGTATGCATTATCAATGTAGAAGCTGATGATCTCAACAAAATCTCTCACTTTAATATTTGTGTAGTCTCTAATCTTTTTCCAGTTAATCCTTATATATATATTTTATAACTAACTCTTTGACAGGTCTCATAGGTGTGTTGGTTTTATGTATTTTTGGGAGGCCATATAATCTTGGTGCGTTATTGTTATAACTTTTTAGGTGTTTTGCAAGATCACAGTTTATGTATTTTTAATTTAGCATTCTACTCACTAACGCGTTTAATTCATTTTGTATTTTTTTAGTTGGATTGTTACCCAATTTTTTGTACTTTTTTTCATAAGATAGTAAGTCCAAACATTTATCAATGTAGTCAACTTTATTTAAAGTAACAGAGCAATTACCCTTATCAGTCTTAGTCACTGTTATGTCGGGGTTTTGTTTTAAAAATGTAAAAATTTTAAAATTTTAGTGTCGTTCCCAAGTATTTCATATTCAGATTTTATGTTGTGATTGTATTTTTTGTTTATAAAACATTGAAGGTGATAAGAGATTGCTGAACGAAATTCAGTTCTTTTTTATCAGGTATTAAGTAAATCTTTTCCTCAATGTTAGCAAGGGTGTTTTCAATTATTTTGGTTTTGTTCTTTGGGGTGACGTAGAATTTTTCGCCTAAGCTCAAAAAATGTCCTATACTGTCGGGGATGCTGATATTCGAAAGATTGATAAACCATTTCTCATTCAGTTTTTTTAACTCCCTATGAGATGTACTTTTTTAAGTTATTGTCTATATCTAATTCTAGTATTCGTTTTTCTAGCCGGGAAAGCTCTATGTTGACTCTTCTAATTCGTTGTGTACCATTTTTGTAGTTATTCATATGTTTTTCTGAAGAGGCCGGACGTCGTCTGACGAAAGCTAAAAAAGCTTAATAAGCTTGATTAATAAATTGAGAATAAATTGACACTAAAAAACTTGACATCTTTACATTTTATAATAATTAATGTTCGTTAGCTTATCGTTTAAAATAAAAAAATATTCTTTTCTCAGTATATGTTATAAAATTCATTTCATCAGAATGACAAATAAGATTTACATTGAAGAATAATAATTGTACCTACGTCAGGGTCGTAGGCAAGAGGGGATTTTGGGGATTCAACCCCTCCCCCCATAGACAAATTAAAATTAAAAATAAGATATTATTTTACATCAAAGATGATCGGTTAAAGGAAATTTTTTTATTGTAACATATGAATTAATCATAAAAATATTTCGACCCCTCCAAAATGAATTCCTGTGCACGGCCCTGATCTACGTGCTTAAAAAATGATGACAAGGTGATTTTATAGTGTACGGAAATATAAATTGTACATACAATAAAATTTATCATTTATTTACTCTACTTTCTTGTCTGAAACAATTTATTTGAAAGCAAACCAAGCTCTGAACGCATTTTACCTGGAATTTAGTAAGTTTCATTATTTCAAATGGTAATTGTTGCTAAGATATAAAAGTATAATTACTTCCCCTGAACTGTCTAATTCAGTGACATAAAATGTGGACAGAAATGCATTGGAATCTTCTAATTCTTGTCGGAGTTTTGTGCCAAGGAATAATTGGTACACTTTCAGACAAGAATATTGGTAACTATAGTCAATTAATCACATTGTCTATAAACCTATATCTGGACATTAAATACTGACACATAAAGAACAAATTCCACAGCTTATAGTTTTTAAAATTGCAGAAGAATCATCAGATCTGTTGGTCCGCCAAAAACGTGTAATTAATCGCATAGAAGGTGAAGATGTAAGAGAGAACATTAGAAATTTTCCTTACGTTGTGTCTGTTAGACGACTCAGATCTGAAGATAATTGCGTAGGTGTTATTCTGACGGAAAACATTGTCCTCACTGCTTCTAAGTGTGTTGAGTCTGAAGCAGCACGTAGCTTAGTCAAAGTCTACTCTGGATCTGCACTAATATTTAGGGGTGGTCATCCTATAATTCATAACATAATCGAGAAAAGAATATACTGTTGCAATCATCAGTTCAGATCTAATGATGGTTTTGCTTTACTCGCTGTTGCTCCACCTTTCGCCTATTCAGTAAATACTCGTAACATAGGACTTTATGAAGGACATAATGTAACTCCTGGAACAAATGGTATTGTTACTGGATGGGGATGTAATCCTCCAGGAACATAGTAAGTTATCAATAACATTAAATACACGAAATATGTTTGATTGACAGTGGATAAATCTAAAGTTTACCTTGCTTTTGGTTTCAGCCCCGGAACTGAACATCCCTTTCATTTGCGATCAATTACTGTACCAATAATCAGCAAGCAAGATTGCGCACAATTATACGCACATACTTTTCCGATTGTAGAAGGTGATATTTGTACTCTTGATACAACTGGCAGAAAATACTGTGGTGTTGATGATGTAGGTGCTCCGTTAGTAATTACGGTCGGTGGTGTGTATAAGTTGATTGGCATTCACCTTTGGAATGGAGGAGTTGTAGGTCGCCATAATCCGGATGTATTTATAGATTTGCTACATCCCATATACAGGGCTTGGATCATGGAAACCATACACAGCCTTGAAGCACTTGTAAATAATCCTAATCGTACCCATCATTTACCTCATCATCCACATATTGAATAAAAAAATTTAATGTTGTTGCATTTTATGTTAGAAGCATCGATTTCGTGGAAACTTGTTATTGTTTCCAATTTCGATTTCTGTTAGTAACATATTAATTTCTATTGAATAAAGTTGAATAATTATAGTGGCATAAAATAATGTAATATTTCTTTGTAAAAAGACATGGGATGAAAATCTGGAATTGAAAAGAAACGAGTAACGAAATTCAAGTTAGCTTTTACACTGTTCCATATTTTTGGTTGAAAATTAATTTAGATTTAAAGGAATAGGATTCCAAGTGATTGAAGAGATCTCCATAGGATTCTTAGAAATTAAAAATAATTTAAAGATATTTTCTCCGATTTTAAATACTTGTAAAGAGTTTAAAATTTTAAAAGTTTTTATATTGTGAAAAATATTCAAAATCTCATTGTGAACTACAATTATTTAAGCAATTTTTTTACCATTTTTACAATTTATTTCATCAGAATGACCTCGAGAATGACAAATATTTCTTAAAGAAATCATTTCAATTCCTTAACGAATAAGGAAAAAGATAATATATAAGCACTTCGTGGTTTCATTATCTATTTTACGAGGTGACTTGATAGTGTACGAAAACAAATTGTAAATACAATAAAATTCACCACCTTCGACTCTATTTTCCTTTCAGAAAACATTTATTTGGAAAGATAATAAACTATAAATTATTTTGTATAATGTTAGCTTATAAAAGAACATCACTTCACTCAGAAATTAAAGTAGAATTAAATCACTTGAACTTTGTAATTCAATGACATAAAATGTCAGAAAAAACATATTTGAATCTTCTACTTCTTTTCGGCGTCTTGTGCCAAGGGATCATTGGTACACTTTCAGAAAATAATATTGGTAACTATAATCACAGTATCTATAAACTTATACACTGAGAAAAATGTTTGGTGCGGACAACAAAAAATTTTGTTGTTATAGAAGCAACAAAGATTTTTGGTTGTACCAACCAAATTTTTGTTGAACCAACCAAAGTTTTGTTAACTCAACCAAAACTGAGATTTTGTTGGTTCAAATGAATTTTCTTGGTTCAACAAAAAGTTTGTTGAAAGAACCAAGATTTGGTTGGCACCACCAAACAATTTTTGTTGCTTCTATAGCAACAAAAAGTTTTCTTGTCCGCACCAAACGTTTTTCTCAGTGTATCTGGATGAATATAAAGAAACAATTCAATATAAAGAAACAACTACATAAGAAGAAACAATTACACAGCTTATATTTTTTTAAATGTGCAGATGAATCATCAGATCTTCTAGCCCGCCAAAAACGTGTAATTAATCGCATGCCAGGCAGAGACGTAAAAGAGCATATTAGAAATGTTCCTTATATTGTGTCTATTAGACTATTCAGAGGTACCCATAACTGCCAAGGTGTTATTCTGACGCAACACATTGTCCTCACTTCTGCTAAGTGTGTTGAGGTTCCACAAATACAATCGTATAGAGTTTACTCTGGAACTGCACTATTAATGAGGGGTGGTCATCGTAAAGTTCATAACGTAACTCAAAGAAGAACAATCCTCAATGGTCATCAGCTTAGACCTACTGATGGTATTTCTTTAATCACTGTTAGTCCATCTTTCATCTTTAATGCGAATACAAATTCCATACGATTCTTTGAAGGACATTTACCTATCGGATCATATGGTAGTGTTACTGGATGGGGATGTAATCCTATAGGAAAGTAAGTAATTAATAATAATATCTTAAATGAATGAATCGTATTCAGTAGACAATGAAATAATCTAATGTTTATCTTGTCTCTGATTTCAGTCCAGGAACAGAATATCCCCTTAATCTGCGAACAATTACTGTACCAATAATCAGTAATCGTGCTTGTGCAGAGTTTTACCGACGTACTGTACCGATTATTGAAGGTGATATTTGCACTCTTGATCCAAGTGGCCAACAATACTGTGGCTTTGAGGATACCGGTGCTGCTTTAGTAATTGCTCAGGGTAGTGTGAATAAGTTGGTTGGCCTTCACCTTTGGACTGGAGGAGTTGAAGGTGGGACTAATCCTGATGTATTTGTAGACTTGCAAAATCGAAGATACAAGACTTGGATCGTGGAAAATCTACGCAGCCTGGAAGCACATTAATAAATAATCCTAACTGGAACCAACACTTGCCTCACCATCAAAATATTCCTTAAAATCATACATTCTCTTTGATGAGAATGTAAAAATTAAATGTTGTTGCACCTTTTTTTAGAAGCATATTTTTTTTTAACGTATTTTTTTGAATATCGATTTGTTGAACGTGCGAAATTAAATATCTCTATTAAATAATGCTGAATATTTGAGAGCATTTAGACTATTTTTTATTTTAATGATACTTGCGACTTTCTTGGGCTTTGGTACATTATAATGCAGTGGAAATCACGTTTGATAGCAAAAATTTTCATAAACCAAAATTTATTAAGCTAACATCATATTTTCGCCTGAAGAAAAGTTGCGAAATTAAGTATTTATTTAAAAATGAGATATGATACTAAATCGTAAAGTATTTGAAATAAAGTTAGATTATAAAAGATAAATACTGATCAGAAATTAAAAAAGTATTATATAATTTCAATGACATAAAACTGTTAGAAATTTCTGTTGTGATTTCACAACAAATGTATTGGAAGTTTATTACCAATACGTATTGTGATTTTACAATACAATGTTGTGAACTCTGAATTGTGAGAAATCGAGTGTTTCATGTAATATGGTTTGCATTACATTATTATTAAAAATCCAAAAATCAGTGGCCTTAACGTCCAAATGTACACAAATCAAGAATTAACTATGACTTATAGCTGAACTGTAGCCCAGAAATTCATTCCTAATTAAATTAACTTTCTTTTTACAATTAATGTATTACGACAATTGTATATTGTTGTTTTTTTATTTAGATTACTTCGTCCAAATGCTTGTAATGTTTAAAATGTATTTAAAGGAGAATCTATTGTAATATCACAATACATGTATTGTAACTTTACAATAAATTTGTTGCAATCGTCCTTTATAATACATGTATTGTAATATTACATTACAATTTGTATTGTAATGTGTTGTAGAATCACAAACATTTTTAACAGTGTATATTAGTAAATGTATTTACTTCGTTCTCCATATAATTGTGAAGTAGAATTAAGTAATTATCATATAATAATATAATATCTTATTAATACTTAATATTCTTAACTAATACCTTCAAAAAGGTCTTTTTGTGAAACCTCATAAAATATTTGGAAATCTAAAAAACTCTGAAGAATAAATAAAAAAAACTAAAACTACTTTTGACTCTTAGAAATGAGTAAAAACTCATTTTGAATTAAAATTCGCTAGTAATTTAAACATATGTTTAATTCGCTTATCTCATTACGAAAAAAGAAGTGATAATATATCTACATACTGTAAAATTCACCACGAGTCTATAATTTCGCCTCAATGTTTACAATATCTTTCTTTACGATATATTTTTTTAATGCAGCTATAAATAAGACATTAAGCTATAAATTATTGCAAATAAAGTTAGAATATAAAAGAAAAAAACCACCCGCAGATTAAGAAGTAAAATTTCATCACCTACACTGTGTACTACAATGACATAAAATGTCGGCCACAAAATATTGGAATCTTCTCGTTCTCTTTTGCGTTTTGTGCCAAGGAATTACTGGTACACTTTCAGAAAAGGATATTGGTAATTTGAATAATCATTTTTATAAATCTATATCTGGAATGATATTCTCAGATTTGGGAGAATTATAAAATTATAATTTCATTGAATTACAGACGAATCATCGGGAATTCTCAATCGCCAAAAACGTGTAATTAATCGTACACCAGGTGAAGACGAAAAACAGCTGATTAAAAGGGTCCCCTACGTTGTATCTATTAAAGGATATAGAATTCCTGTAAGTTGTGTAGGTGTTATACTGACGAATAAAATTGTCCTCACTGTTGCTAAGTGCGTTGAGCTTACCATAGAAAGATACAGAATATACTCTGGCACAGCACGAACAACATTAAATGGTCGTTATACAACTCACAACATAACGGACAAAAGAACATTTGTTGGAAATCATCCACATAGAAATGCTGATGGTGTTGCTTTGGTCACTGTTGATCCAGCTTTCGTCTATTCTTTAAATACTCAGAGCATAGAGTTTTATGAAGGAAGTGTAGAGCCTGGATTAGTTGGTATGGTTAGTGGATGGGGATGTAATGCTCACGGAGAGTAAGTTATTAATAATTGTATTAAATAAACAACACGTATTTTATAGACAATGAAATAGCTTAACGTTTACCTTGTTTCTGATTTCAGTCCTGAAACGGAACATCCCACTTATCTGCGATCAATTAATGTACCAATAATCCATAACTATCAGTGTGCAGCTTACTACCACCGCCAGTTTCAAATTTCAGATAATGATCTTTGCACTCTTGATCCAACTGGAAACAGATTCTGTGGCGTTGGTGATGCCGGTGCTCCTTTAGTTATTAAAGTGGGTCGTGAGGGGATTATTCATCAGTTGCTTGGGCTTCATATTTTTAATGGAGCAATTGTAGGTCAACCTAATCCTGATGTTTTCATAAATCTGAGAAAAGCTAGTTACAAGATTTGGATCTTGGAAAACGTGCATAGCCTTGAAACAAGACACTAAGAAATCTAAGTATTGTTAGATCTTATGTTGAATGGATGTTTCTTAAAATCTTGTAATTGTAAACTAGGATTTGTGATAAGTGTGAAATAAAACTTTCATTTCTCAAAAATAAATTTATATATTTCAGAAGTATTTGTTTTTGTCATGTCCCTGTTATCAACATTTACACGAAACACAGTTTTAGGAACTTTTATGACCTAGAGCTTTTACTTCCTTGGAAATCAGGGAAAGATAGTGGAACATGAATTTCTAAAAATTGAAAATTGATTTTAAAACAAATTTAAATGTTTACGCTGCATTCCTTAAGTAAGCAAAGTGTGGATTTTGTAAATTATGTATATTCTGAGGTAAATGTCGATGCTCATAGTTATATATACGTCTTTCCATATCAATCATGTTCTCCCTCATCCAAGTCTTGTATACAGGATATTGCAAGTTGACATAAACGTCTGGATTCCTCTGACCTATAATTCCTCCATTCCAAAGGTGAAGTCCAACTAAACGTTCCTCATATTCCTGTTTAAGAACTAGAGGAGCACCACCATCTTGCTGGCCACAGAATTGTACTTCAAATGGATCATGGGTGCAAATATCACTCTCTCCAATTGCAAATTTACGATTATATATATTTGCACACGTCTGGTGATCAATTATTGGTACAGTGATTGATCGTAGATAGTCGGGATGTTCTGTTTCATTACTGAAATCAACAAGCAGATGAATATTAGATGATCCACCGTCAATGAGACCCATTTCATGAAATTTTCATCTATTTAGTATATTATTGATAACAATGATGACACTTACTAAACTCCAGCAGAACATCCCCATCCTCTAACAGTAACAAGTGTTCCAGCCTCTATATGTCCTTCATAAAATTTTATACTTTGAGTATTTAAGGTAAAGATGAAAGGTGGATCAACACTGGCCAAAGCAATACCGTCCATCATCCTATATGGATGTTCACCGGTGTGCACCCTTTTCTCTAGTATTTTATGTATGCTATAACGACCACTTATTACTAGTCGTGCAGTACCAGCGTAAACTCTGTACCCTGCTATTTCTTCACGAACACACCTGGCAATAGTGATGACAATGTCCTTCGTCAGTATAGAACCAGGACAATAATCTGAAGATCTATGTATTTTAATAAATACGATGTAGGGAACATCTTTAATCAGCACTTTTTGCTCTCTATTCACGAGATTAATCACCCTTTTTTCGCGGAAAAGAAGTTTGGACGATTCATCTGCAATTTGATAAAATATCTGTATAGTATTTTCCTTATCTATCTGTATTTATTTCAGATGCAGATTGATGGAAAAATAATATAATTAACTATATAAGTATAGTTACCAATATCCTCTTCTGAAAGTGTCCCAATAATTCCTTGGCACAAAACAAGACAAAGAATTAGAAGATTTAAATATTTTTTCGCCAGCATTTTATGTATTGACACATTCATTGTAGATGACGGAATTATACATTTTAAAAGTGTTTGACTTTTATATTTTAACTTTATTTGCAATGTTTACTATTGTTTCGTAAGCACGGAAGCAGTAAGGATAAACGTTCGTCGTATTTTTATAGTAGATATAAAGTCGTATTACTTTGAATAATGACTATTAGTTCATTTTATGCTATCTTATACTGAGAGTTGTAAAAATATGGAAAATAACTGAAAGACCAGAGCTTCTAAATATTTGTGAACATTATAAAACATTATTTTATCACGTGGATAATTGACTCATTTCGAAGGACGTCTACACGGATAGCAATTGCTAATCAACTTTGACATCATATTACATCGAACATCAAATAAAATATTCTTAGAAGTCACAGAAATGAAAATATGTGTAACATACAACTAGAAAGGGAAAATAATAGACAGTTCAGTGGGATAAAGAGTTTATACATTCAACAATTAATACATATCAAATCTATATTTACAATTTATCGAAAAAAAGTAATTTATTATATATAATGAGGAAAATTTTATGTATATAATTCAAGAAAACACTTAAAAAGAGAAATAATTTCAAAATTTTGCTAAATTTACTTGAAAAATTGTTTTTTTTTCACTAAAATAGTAGATTTGTAGGGGGTAAGTTTCTAGCTCGATCTGAGAGCACTGAATAAAATAGTAATTCATTTGGGAAGATGTAGTTTTTATGCCATGGTATGAAGGTTTTCCTGAATCCAAGACTTGTACCTGTGATCTTGCAAGTTTATAAAAACATCAGGATTTAGGCGACCTACAACTCCTCCATTCCAAAGGTGAATCCCAACCAAATGAAGCACACCTTCTTCCCGAACAACTAAAGGAGCGCCGGCATCTCTAATGGTACAATATCGTTGTTCAGTTGGATCCAGAGTGCAAACATCAGCACTGGTAATTGGAAAAACACCATGGTATAAGCGTTCACACTCCGCTGTACTAATTATGGGTACAGTGATTGATCGGAGATGATCCGGATGTTCGGTTCCCATACTGAAACAAAGAAGAAGTTTAACTTCAGATTCTGTTCTGTTAATGAAATGACTTTCATTTATTTAATATATTATTTATTTAAAATATTATTCGTAACTTACTCTTGTTCCTGATCACATCCCCATCCACTAATAGAACCAAATTGTCCTGGATGTAAAAGTCCATTATAAAGTGGTATATTTTGTGTATTTCGAGAATAGACGAAAGGTGGATTCACAGAGACCAAAGCAATACCATCGTTAGGTCTATATGGATGAATGCCGTTCAATGTTCTTACATCCAGTATGGTGTGAGTCTTATAAGCACCATTTAATTGTAAACGTGAAGTACTTGAGTAAAGTCTGTACGCAGTATGTGAACCGTCAATACATGTAGCAGCAGTCAGGACAACATGATTTGAGAGTATGGTACCAGGACAATGCTTTGTACGTCTATGTAATTTAATAAGAACAATGTAGGGAACATTTATAATTGTTGTTCGAATGTCTCTACCCGGCACGCGATTAATTACTCGCTTTTGGCGAACGAGAAGGTCCGATGATTCTTCTAGAATTTGATAAAATATCTTTAAAGTGTTTTTCTGACATTGCAGTATATCATTCCGGAAATAGATTTATAGAAAATATTATAGTTACCAGTATCATTTCCCAAAACTGTCCCGATAATTCCTTGCAAAACAGCGCCGCAAAGAATTAGAAGAGCCAAATATATTTTTGCCATCTTGTGTCTTAGACTACACACTTCAGATGATGAAATTGTTTTGAAGAGTTCAAATGTTTGTCTTTTATATTATAACTTTATGTGCAATGTTTATTGGCTCATAGGTGTAAAAAAGTTATATAGCTAATAAATTCATAATTTCGTCAGTGTTAACAAATCTTTGCTTAAGTATGAGGAAGCACAATCTAACGTTCTTAATTTTATAATTGATATAATTTCACATTTATTTGAATAATAAATATTAGTTTATGCTTTTGAATTCTTTTCTTCAGTAAGGAAAATTAATGACAAAGTGATAATAATGTGTTAAATATAGTGATAGCCATCAATACGTTTATTTAATTTGTATAAATTCAACAAATCACACTCCGTAAAATTGAGATAGATATTCATTTTACGATGATATTTTTCATTTTTTAATTGCAACATTGAATTGAGCAATTCGAGATCCATGTATACAGTATTTATCCGTGGTTATGTGGATTATAGTTCTGTACATATGCTTCCATGCTGCGCTTGTTTTCCAGGATCCAAAACTTGTACCTGGGATTTTGCAAGTTTACAAAAACATCAGGATTAATGCGACCCACAATTCCTCCGTTCCAAAGGTGAATCCCAATCAAATATTTCACCCGATTCTCCTCAACAACTAAAGGAGCTCCGGCATCATTCACTGAGCAGTATTGGTTTCCAGTTGGATCAAGAGTGCAAATATCAGCATTTGTAATCGCAAAAGCACCTCGGTATAAATGTTCACACTGTTCGGTACTGATTATCGGCACAGAAATTGATCGTAGATGTTGCGGATGTGCTGTTCCAGGACTGAAATGTGGGCAAAGGTAAACTTTAGCTTATATTGGAAGATTGGCAGTGATTATATCTATTTTCAATAAAATGAATAAAATAAGTAAAATGAATTTCATGTATTTAATGTATTATTGAAAACTTACTCTCCGCCTTGGTCACATCCCCAACCACTAGCAATAGCATGTGTACCTGGATGTATTACTCCTTCATATAAGAAGGTGCTTCGAACATTAGAAGAAGTAAAGTCAATAGGTGGATACACGGCAAGTAAAGAGATACCATCATCATTTCTATATGGATGAATACCGTGGAGTGTTTGTTTATCTATTATTTGATGGATCTTATAAGGACCATTTAATACTAAACGTGAAGTACCAGAGTAAACTCTGTACACATCATTGCGTAATTCAACACACGCAGCAACAGTGATGATGATGTGACTCGACAATACGGTACCAACGCAATGATTTTCACGTCTAATTTGTCTAATAAATACAACGTAGGGAACATTTCTAATTGATTGTCGTATGTCTCCAACTGGGTCTCTGTTAACTACACGTTTTTGACGGTCGAGAAGTTCCAATGACTCATCTGCAATTTGATTAAATATCGGAGCACTGTTTTCTTTCTTAGTATATCACTATCAAGATTTATAGAAAATGTCATTATAGTTACCATTCTCCTTTTCTGAAAGTGTCCCAAGAATTCCTTGGCACAAAACTCCGTAAAGAACTAGAAGATTTAAATATAATTTTGCCGACATTCTGTATGTTGAACTACAGGATTTAGGTAGTGGAATCATACTTTGAAAAATATTAGGTCTTTTATATCATAGCTTTATTTTTTAAACGCTCAACTCTCCAGTATTTTATGATTTGATAATCTACTGTAGCTCAATAAATTTTTATTGGTGCTATCTGTAATATGCTTTCGTAATCGTGCAACAAGGAAAAGTTTTCATAATTTTATACTGAATATAAAGCTCGTATTATGAAATATACAATTTGCAATCGGTTCATTTCGAGCGATGTCAACAAATAATTGAAGACTCCACGTCTTTTCACACTCTACTCTATATTTAGTATTTTATTCTCTATTTTATTCTTCAAGACAGAGAATGAAATTGACCTTTTTGCTAAAATGCAATGTTCTGAGAAAATTCGAATCAAATTTACAAAAAACTTTTCCAGATATTCGTATGAACATGGAATGAAGGTAGTCTATGTATAGTAAGCCTATTTCATGGTATAGGTGATTTTACTAAAAGACCAACGCATAAAATAGTGTCACGCGTTATTATTTAGAATTTAGAGCCTTTGAAATGCGAATATAGAAGATAAGCAATTTTGACTATTTTCGTACATATAATAAAAAAATCTCTAGGTCACTTTCTACGCACATATGTAAATATAATTTTATTTTTGTTTTTTCAAGATAAAGTTTGTATTAGATATAATCTAATTTTATTTAAACAGCAAAATAATTGCATATCAACTCTAAAAAATCATGTGAATGATATATATGTGTAACAATACAATTGGAGACCAAAACTTTCACACAGTTCGCCATCAATGCGTTTATTTAATAATATAGCTACAATTCGAGTAGTATACTACATAGTATTTATTCATGGATATGTTGATTATGATTATGTATATTTGCTTCCATACTGTACATGTTTTGCTGGATCCACGTTTTGTACCAATGATTTTGCAAGTTTATATAAACATCAGGATTCAGGCGACCTGCAACTCCTCCATTCCAAAGATGAATCCCAACTAAACGAGGCACTTCGTTTACTCGAATAATTAAAGGAGCACCAGCATCTTGAACTCCGCAGTATCTTTGTCCACTTCGATCTAGGGTGCAAATGTCAGACTCGGTAATTCCAAAAATGCGACGGTATATTTCTGCACATTCCTGGACGCTGATTACCGGTACAGTGATTGATCGGAGATGTTCCGGATGTTCCGTCCCGATTCTGAAACGAAGGAGGAGATAAACTTTAGATTATACATGAAAATTAGCAGGGAAATCTATTGAAAACTAAAGGCATTTCATCCATTATACATGTATTGTTCGAAAACTTACGGATCTTCTTCGTTACATCCCCAACCAGTAACAGTAACGAATGTACCTGGAGCTAAATACCCTTCAAATAAATTGATACGTTGAGTATATGTATTAAAGATAAAAGGTGGATCCACCGCGAGCAAACTGATTCCATCTCCATCCCTAAACGGATGAACACCGTGGTATACTTTTTTGTCTATTATTCCATGGTTCCTATAAGGACCATTTAATACTAAACGTGAAGTACCAGAATGTACTCTGTATGAATTATTTGGTAATTGCACACACTTAAGAGCAGTGATTACAATATTATGCGATAATATGCTTCCAGGGCAATGTTCTTGACGTCTGATTACTTTAATAAGTACAAGATAGGGAAAACTTATGATTCCTCGACGGATGTCTTCACCCGGTGCAAAACTAACTACACGTTTTTGGCGAAGTAGAATATCCGATGATTCGCCTGCAATTACATAAAATAAGAATTGTTTTCTTTATCTTTCGGCTTTTTTCTTTATAGATTTATAGAAAATATAAATTTGTAAAAAATATAAGTTTAGTTATATAAGTTTACCTAATTCGTTTTCTGAAAGTATGCCAATAATTCCATGAGAGAAAACGACGCAAAAAAGAAGACTCAAACTCATCGTCAGTGACATCTTGGATGATAAACTCCAGTGACTCTACAGATTTTTGAACTCCTAACTTTATATACTAGAATTAATGACTCATATTTTAATAGCTGCAAAGGTCATAAACAGTTTTGCAAGTATGGAGACAGCACAGATAAAGTTCTTTATTATTATTATATTTACATATCAATTACATATAAATTTTATTTGAAAAATGAAGAGATACGCGATCACATAATTGTATATATAAATTCTTCATTTTGAAAAAGAAAAATTGTTTTAAACAATTTGAAACAGCTCACCATTTTTAATTTACGATATATAGTCATACTTACACAGATTCAGTTTTTTAAATAATACTTTGTTTTTTCTGCATTTATTTGTTTTAATTCGACATATATAAATAATTCGATAATACGTACTTTCACTCTAAAAAGTTCGCTAAAAAGTTAACTAATGATATGTACAACGTACTTTTTAAGACAAGAAATCGTACACATTTTGCCATTTAAGAACGACCGAGTTTATTTCATATAAATACATTGAACGATTTATAATTCTTTTTCAATTAGAATGTTCCAGGATGTAAGTATTATTCGTGATCCATGCCTTGTATCTCTGAGCTTGTAAGTTAACAAAAACATCAGGATTATGGTAACTTCCAACTCTTCCATTCCAAAGCAGAATTCCAGCCAGAAAGTACTGACCATTCACGTTAACAACTAAAGGAGCACCGCCCTCGTTAGCGCCACAATATTGTTGACGAGTTGCATCAAGAGTGCAAATATCAAATTCCGTAATCACAAATTGACTTCCGTACATATTTTGGCAGTCCTGGTTACTGATTACTGGTACAGTGATTGATCGTAGATGATCCGGATTTTGGGTTCCCAAACTGAAATAAAGCAGAAGATAAACTTTAGATTCTCGTTTGTTTACAAGATGTTTCCCAGTGGGCACAACATTTTACAACTTCATAAAAATATTGTAACTCCATAAAAATATTGTAATATTCATAAAAATATTGTCATGACGATGTCGCCAAATATTGTACTCACTGGGTTTTCATTTCTTTCGTATATTATTCAGAACTTACTCTCCTTCAGGGTTACATCCCCATCCACTAACAGTAAGAAATGTTCCTGGATGTACAGGTCCATTATAAATTGATATGCTAAGTGAATGTCGATTAAAGGCGAAAGGTGGATCAACTTTGAGCAAAGCAACACCATCTCTAGGTCTATAAGGATGAACACCGACTAATATTCTTCTGTCTACTATTTTATGCATTACACCTTTGCCATTTATTTTGGCAGCGCCAGAGTAAACTTTGTAATAATCTTGAGGTGTGTCAATTTCAACGCATTTAGCAGTAGTGAGGATAACTACACTCGACACAACACTACCTACACAGTGACGTAAAATTCTATATGGTTTAATAGATACAACGTAAGGGAAATGTTTTATCAGCTCTCTTACGTCTCCACCTGGGGTGTGATTAATTACACGTTTTTGGCGGACGAGAAGTTCAGGTGATTTGTCTGCAATTTGATAAAACATTTGACAACTATTTTGTTTATATAAGAAAATATCTTATTGTTATATATCCTATGGTTTTATGTTTTCTTTCATTATACAGATTTATAAAAATTGTCATTATAGTTACCATTGTCCTTTTCTGAAAGTGTCCCAAGAATTCCTTGGCACAAAACGCCAAAAAGAATTAGAAGATTAAAACACAATTTTGCCGACATTTTATGTGTTGAACCAAACGTTTTATGTAATGGAATCGTGGAATTATGAAATGGAATTAGAAGTATTCGATTGTCTTTTATATACTAGCTTTTTTAAACACTTCATACTTCTGCATTTTATAGTATGGTAGTATCTCGGTCAATATAACTTTCCCAAGATTTATGGAACTTCCGCATATGTGTATAACAGACATACGAAAGATAAGCAATTACAATTCTTTACGTCTATTATAAATCAATATAATTAAACAGTTATCTAACAAGTTTACACCAATAGAACCTTGTTTTAATCCTTAAAACACATAAGTCAAGGTAAAAGGATTTGGGATTCAGAACTCAAGTAAATAACTTTACCGTCATTCTTAAAAATAACAAAAATGATGACATATAGCATACGATAAGAGATAAAAAATAATATTTGACAATTAAGTGTTATCACTGTGGATATCTTATGTGCTAAGAATATTTTCCAAGCACTATTGCGCGCTATTAATATTGTTAGTATATTACATATAATGTTTCTATTATTAATTTCTACTGCATACATTTTATTATAATAAAATGTTCTAAGCAACAACATGAACAAAAAATAATTCAAATATAAGCAGACTAAATATTCTGAAATATATATTGAACTTTACTAAATAGAAATGAAAATTTTATTTTGCAGATAAATAATCCGTATTACAGATGTGAAATTTGAACAGAATTTTAAGAAACATTTTTTTTTCAATGTAAGATGCAATAATATCCACTTTTTCTAGTGTGCAGCCTCAATGATGCGAATGGTTTCCCTGATCCAATTCTTGTACGCAGGATTCATCAAGTTTACAAAAACATCAGGATACCTCGAGGGATTGCTCTGACTTTTATCCACTACATTCGAAACGTGAATCCCAAGCAACTCATTCACAAAGCCCATTTTAATAGCTAAAGGAGCACCGAGGTCATGAATGCCACAGTATTTTAATCCAGACGGATCAAAAGTGCACAAATCTTTATCTGTAATCGCAAAATTATGTCCGTATAATTGTTCACATTGTTGATGGCTGATTATTGGTACAGTGATTGATCGCAAGAAATCTGGATATGCCGTTCCGGGACTGAAATCAGAGAGAAGATGAAGATTAGGTCATCATGAAATTAGGACAGATTAGGTCAATGAAATCAATTTCCAGTGTTTAATATATTATTGATATATTATATTATTGATAACTTACGGTCCTTCAGGATTACATCCCCATCCACTAACAATACCATATGCTCCTAGCCCTATATTTCCTTCATGAAGTTCTATATTTTTAATATTTATAGAATAGTGGAAAGGTGGAGAAACAGTAATCAAAGCAATACCATCAGTAGGTCTATGCGGATGAATACCAATTAATGCATGTTTGTTTGTTATGTTATGAGTTGAATAACTACCACTTAATGTTATTCGCGTAGTGCCAGCGTAAACTCTGTAATACCCTGGTGTTGGAACATCAACACACTTAGCAGTAGTCAGGGCTATAATACGAGTCAGTATAACACCTACGCAATGATAACGAACCCTAAATGGTCTAATAGATATAACGTAAGGAACATTTTTCATCAACTCTTTTTGGTCTTCACCTGGCGTGCGATTAATGACACGCTTTTGGCGGATGAGAAGTTCTGATGATTTATCTGCAATTTGATAAAGAATATGAGTAGTGGTTTTTTTTATAGGGGCCTTCCATAAACCACGTGACCCAATTTTAATCAATTTTGACACCTCTCTCCCCCCATGTGCTCCACCATATTCTTGTCTACTCCCTCCCCCCCTTTGGGTGTCACGTGATTTGTTTACTATCTAAACTAACTGTATCAGTCAAATTCCACTGATTCAAGTTTAGAGAGTTAATTTCTTGTAAAACAAAAATAAAAGAAAAATTGTGATATATACATTTATCGAAAATAATATTTAAAGTTAACTAAAATACTCATGATTAACTATTTTGAAATATTTAACATTTTCCTCT